>JBBPSD010000792.1:0-16109 GCA_038093415.1 Xerocomellus chrysenteron | reverse complement strand
CTCTCACCTCATAGATTACTCCGACCCAGTGTTTCCGCAGCTCGGTACCTTCGTACCTCCGGAGCACTGCTCCGCTTCAGGACTCCGTAGTATACTCCAGTAGTATATATGTAATCTGTACTTACTATCCTCATGTACTTCAGTCTGAATATCGACTTAGATAAACTTCTTCTGTCCGACTCTGTCTGTCCCCTCATCTGATCCAGGCTTCGGACTTCGGCATTACCTTCGTCATCGTCATCGTCTATCTTGAGCTCGTCAACATCGCCAACATCTCCAAGTTTCTCCAATCTGCTCCACTTCTCCAGGACCCAATTAACAGCAAGGGCATAGCACACAAGCTAAGGCCAAGTCCCAACTAACTTCAACCAACTCCGGAGTTTCCGGAGTTCCCACGAGAAGTTTGCACGGTCTTAACAGTATATTCAGACTCCCACTTGCTGTTCAATTCATTCACTTGAGTAATCACCTCAGACTCATACCAAGTGGTATCTCCGGCTATGAACCCCTCCAACTCCCCTCGTCATGCCTCCCTCAGTATCTTTTCTAGTCATCGTCAACGTCCAGCCGTCATCGACCAATTCCATGGTTTCTCCGCTCGTCGTCCACTCAGCTCCGCTTCGCAGACACGACCTCGACAACCTCCGACCCCAGGAGCCCAACTCCTGGATAGGAAAGTTCGTGACTCTGCACTTCCGGACAACTCAGCACCCTCTGATGGCCCAGACCACCTTGGCTCGAAAGATAAGAGTGTTCCTAGAGACGCTCTCACTCTCCTCTCCCGTGCGATCAGCAATCTAGCGAAGTCCGCTGATCACTCCACCTCTAGCTCCGACCAAAGAACTAAGGTCCGCACTCCGGACCAGTTTGATGGCTCGGACTCCCGAAAGCTCCGCACCTTTTTAGTCCAGTGCGAGCTTAACTTCCAGGATCATCCAAGAGCCTTCCGCTCTGACCGTGCCAAAGTAACATTTGCACAGTCTTACCTCAAAGGTATGGCTTTAGGATGGTTCGAACCCGACCTCCTCCAGGCAGACAACTCCGACCTCTCCTCCGACCCCTCCTCCGACCCCTCCTCTGACTCCTCCGAACTCCATCCCTTGTGGATGGAGAACTATCAGGAATTTGTTCTGGAACTCCAGACGAATTTTGGCCCTTATGATCCAGTCGGTGATGCTGAACATCAACTTCGCCATCTCTCATTGGAAAATGAGCAACGTATTAACAAGTACATGGTGGAGTTCAACCGCTTAGCATGTCAACTCCGAGGTTATGGAGACGGTGCTCTCTGGCACCTTTTTTACTCCGGACTTCCGGACCGCATCAAGGACGAGATCTCCCGTGTTGGTAAGCCGCATACATTACCGGACTTGCGTGTTCTTGCACAGTCCATTGATGCGCGCTATTGGGAGCGTAAGTCTGAGCTTAATCGCCAGACCTTCGTCACCGGCCACACCACCTCAATCATCTCCGCTCCGACCTCCTCCTCCATGATGCCCTCCAACTCCGAACCTACCTCTGACTCCAAGTCCATCTCCGAGTCCATCTCTGACTCCGGCCATCCTGATCCCTCCTCCAACCTCCCTGACCCACATTCTTTTATCTCCGAGAACTCTGAGGACTCCGACTCCGAAGCTGCTGAACCCGCTTTCGAACTAGGACCAGATGGAAAGCTCTCCGCTGTTGAACGTCAATGATGTTTCGACCTCAACCTCTGTCTTGTTTGTGGTCTCGCTGGCCACAAAGTGAGGGACTGTCCTAAGTCCTCTCACTTCTAGTCCAGTATCTCCAGCCTCCGAGCCTTGGGTAGTCCGACGTTGACTCCCATTGCTCAGCGAATTCCAGCTGAACGTCTCTCCGACCTCTGTTCTCTCCCCCTGTTGCCCTCATCGTCATCTGTTGGACATTGGGAGACTTTTGTCTTTGTGTCAATGTCCTTTACCGTTGACCTCCGAGATGATCTGGGTAACGACTCCGCTCCGACTCGCTAAATCTCCAGTAACTCCGCTCTTTTACTCCGAAAAATTCCACAGGTACCTTCTTCGTCATCTGTCGGACATTGGGAGACTGTGTCTTCATGTCAATGTCCTTTACTGTAGACGTCTTGATGATATTGGTATCTCCTCCGACCTCCGGACCTCTGACCATCAGTCATGTCCACCTCCATTCTCTCCTCCGGATTTGACCGCTTCAGTCATCTCCATCCTTCTCTGGACTTGACCTGCAGTCTTGTCCATCTCCTTTCTCCTCCGACACCCCGAACCTCCGGACCTCGTGTGGATATATCACCTCCGACAAGCTTCCCTAACCCGGATGTCTATGTTGGTACAGATTCCCACAAGTTCTACCTCTCTCTCCTCTGTGCTTTGCACTCTGCATTGCACCCTCTGCCTCCCTCATCTTGATGGTGATTTCCTCCAGATCATTCTATGAACTCCGGCCCTAACTCCGGCCATATCTCCGGACCCATACCTCCACCCTCTCTCAGAACTCCGGTGATCAACTCTGTTGACTATATGTCATTTTCGTTGGAAGTAAACTGTTGTCTTTTTTCTGGATACCATTGACTCCCCCGCTTCGCTCCGTTGAGTGACAGGGTTTGGAGCAATACCTCATCTGTTTTATCATGACAGCCTTGCCAGCACCTAGGGCCCTCCACAGCCTCCAGACTTTGTTCCTTTGGCTCACTTCGCCACCTCCAATCTACTGTTTTTTGATCCGACCTCCCATACACTCCCTTCGTAAGAGCACTAGCAATGCCCTTGCATAACTCCGCTTCATTGAGTTCCTTCCGCCTCCCTCTCTCTGTCCTCTTCCTAAGAGGGGGATAGGGACTCCGCTGTCTCACTCTGACCTTCGATAGGTCACCTCCGCTCTCTTTACTCCAGGCTTTGTTGGGCTACTCTGCTCCGTCCCATGTCCAAGTCTGACTCATTGTTGCATTTTGCAAACTCCTAAGTAGCAGTACAAGGTATTCTAAACTCCTTTGTCCATCCCTTCCACCGGTTCCTCCTCCGAGTTCTCTGATGACTCCGACTCCGACCCCGACCCCGACCCCACCTCCAGCCCCTCCATTCTTTTGGCCTTCTTGGCCTCCGCCATCAGACTGGCCACGACGGCAGCCACTCCTCCGACCTCCGCAATCCGCTCCTCCGCCGTCAACCTCTCCAACTCCTCCCTCTCCATCTCCGCGTCGATGTCCTCATTGCCCTCCTCCAACCCCACACTTCAGACCTCCTTCGACTTCAACTCCACGAGCTGCCCCAGCAGCTTGTTTTGCTGCTCCAGGTGTTGGTTCTGCTGGTCCCACCGAACAAGGAACCGCTTACCGAAGTCATGGAGCTCCTGTCAGAGCGTCCGCTCCTCCTGCTCCTGTCAGAGTGTCCGCTCCTCCTGCTCCTCCGTCCTCCATCCACTCCCTCCTGGCTCCGACTCCATCCTCGCCTTCTTCCTCTGGCTGCCTTTTGGCACCTCCTTCTCCTCCTCCACTGTCTTCCTCCGTCGGACCACTTTCTTCTCTGTCCCCTCCTCTCCAGGCTTCTCACACCGCTGCCTTGCCTGTTGGCACTCCATGCATGCTGTTGCCTTGCCTTCTCCAGGCACGCACTCCGTCCCCGTCCTTGCACACCGCACACATGCGACCCCCTTACCTTTCCTTCCAGAGCCCTGCTCTGCTCGGACTTGTTTGGCCTGTGGTGGTCAGTACATGGTGAGCGCAGTCGAGTCGCCACTTACCCTCTTTTTGGCCAACTCCTCCGCCTCCTTGTGCACCTTCTCCATGCACAACTCCTCTGCCCTCTGCTTCTCTGCTTCCTCCTCCGTCTGGCGTCACGCCTCTGCCTCTGCTCTGCGCTTCACATCCTCCGCCCTCTGTCAAGCTTCCTCCACTCTCTGTCTCTCCTCCTCCGCTCTCAGGCGCTCCTCTGCCTCTGCCTTCTTTTTTGCCTCCTCCTCAGCCTTCTTCCGCTCCTCCTCTGCCTTCTTCTCCTTCAGTCGCCTCCGGTACTCTGCGAACTTCGCGGCGCTGAGCTCGTCGTCATCGTCCGCATCGACCTCAGCGATGCACTTGTCGGACCAGGACTTGAGGTAGTTGAATTTGTCGGACATGTTGTTGGTAGGAAGGTAAGGATGAAAAAGCGGACTTGACGGATTTTATATCATAGCTCGGCGTACTCCGGACTTTCGGACTCCGCTCCTCCACTCCGCATTCTTTTCCTCACTAATGGCCTTCAAGGGTTCAGGCCTAAGAGGGGGATACTGTCATATCCATGATTTTACCTAGTCAACTCCAGTCCTCCAGGACACCTCTGTGCCTCTGCACCTCTGCACCTCTGCACCTCTGCACCTCTGCACCTCTGAACTCCGAACTTGGTAAATCTCCATTAGTATCCAGTGTACTATCTCCTTTAGTTCCTCTACATTCGTTCCTCTAATCCTGTACTACATCCGTTCCTCTCGCCCCGTAGATTACTCCGACCCAGTGTTTCCGCAGCTCGGTACCTTCGTACCTCCGGAGCACTGCTCCACTTCAGGACTCCGTAGTATACTCCAGTAGTATATAAACTGTACTTACTATCCTCATGTACTTCAGTCTGAATATCGACTTAGATAAACTTCTTCTGTCCGACTGTCTGTCCCCTCATCCGATCCAGGCTTCGGACTTTGGCATTACCTTCGTCATCATTGTTGTCTATCTTGAGCTCGGCGACATCAACAATGTCTCCGAGTTGCTCCGATCTGCTCCACTTCTCCGGGACCCAATTAACAGCAAGGGCATAGCACACAAGCTAAGGCCAAGTCCCAACTAACTCCGACCAACTCCGGAGTTTCTGGAGTTCCCGCGAGAAGTTTGCACGGTCTTAACAGTATATTCAGACTCCCACTTGCTGTTCAAATCATTCACTCGAGTAATCACCTCAGACTCATACCAAGTGGTATCTCCGGCTATGAACCCCTCCGACTCCCCTCGTCATGCCTCCCTCAGTATCTTTTCTAGTCATCGTCAACGTCCGGCCATCATCGACCAATTCCATGGTTTCTCCACTCGTCGTCCACTCAGCTCCACTTCACAGACACAACCTCAACAACCTCTGACCCCAGGAGCCCAACTCCTGGATAGGAAAGTTCGTGACTTTGCACCTCCAGACGACTCCCTACCCTCTGATGGCCCGGACCGCCTTGGCGCAAAAGATAAGAGTGTTCCTAGAGACGCTCTCACTCTCCTCTCCCGTGCGATCAGCAATCTAGCGAAGTCCACTGATCACTCCACCTCTAGCTCCGACCAAAGAACTAAGATCCGCACTCCGGACCAGTTTGATGGCTTGGACTCCCGAAAGCTCTGCACCTTTTTAGTCCAGTGCGAGCTTAACTTCCAGAATTGTCCAAGAGCCTTCCGCTCTGACCATGCCAAAGTAACATTTGCACAGTCTTACCTCAAAGGTATGGCTTTAGGATGGTTTGAACCCGGTCTCCTCCAGGCAGACAACTCCGACCTCTCCTCCGACCCCTTCTCCGACCCCTCCTCTGACTCCTCTGAATTCCATCCCTTGTGGATGGAGAACTATCAGGAATTTGTTCTGGAACTCCAGATGAATTTTGGCCCTTATGACCCAGTTGGTGATGCTGAAGATCAACTTCGCCATCTCTCATTGAAAGATGAGCAACGTATTAGCAATTATGTGGTGGAGTTTAACCGCTTAGCATGTCAACTCCGAGGTTATAGAGACGGTGCTCTCCGGCACCTTTTTTACTCCAGACTTCCGGACCACATCAAGGATGTGATCTCCTGTGTTGGTAAGCTGCATACATTACCAGACTTGCATGTTCTTGCGCAGTCCATTGATGGGCGCTATTGGGAGCGTAAGTCTGAGCTTAATCGCCAGACCTTCGTCACTAGCCACACCACCTCAATCATCTCCGCTCTGACCTCCTCCTCCACAATGCCCTCCAACTCCGAACCTACCTCTGAGGACTCCGACTCTGAAGCTGCTGAAGCTGCTTTCGAACTAGGACCAGATGGAAAGCTCTCCGCTGTTGAATGTCAACGACATTTCAACCTCAACCTCTGTCTTGTCTGTGGTCTCGCTGGCCACAAAGTGAGGGACTGTCCTAAGTCCTCTTGCTTCTAGTCCGGTATCTCCGGTCTCCAAGCCTTGGGTAGTCCGACATTGACTCCCACTGCTCAGCGAATTCCAGCTGAATCTCTTTCTGACCTCCGTTTTCTCCCCCTGTTGCCCTTGTTGTCATCTGTCGGACATTGGGAGACTTTTGTCTTCGTGTCAATGTCCCTTACCGTCGACCTCCGAGATGATTTGGGTAACAACTCCGCTCCGACTCGCTGAAATCTCCAGCAACTCCACTCCTTACTCCGAAAAATTCCACAGGTACCTTCTTCGTCATCTGTCGGACATTGGGAGACTGCGTCTTCGTGTCAATGTCCTTTACCATCGACTTCTTGATGATTTTGGTATCTCCTCCAACCTCCGGACCTCTGACCATCAGTCATGTCCACCTCCATTCTCTCCTCCAGATTTGACCGCTTCAGTCATCTCCATCCTTCTCCGGACTTGACCTGCAGTCTTGTCCATCTCCTTTCTCCTCCGACACCCCAAACCTCCGGACCTCGTGTGGATATATTGCCTCTGACAAGCTTCCCTAACCCAGATGTCTATGTTGGTACAGATTCCTATGAGTTCTACCTCTCTCTCCTCCATGCTTTGCACTCCACATTGTGCACTCTGCCTCCCTCGTCTTGAAAATGATTTCTTCCAGATCGTTCTATGAACTCGCCCTAACTTCAGCCATATCTCCAAACCCATACCTCCACCCTCTCTCAGAACTCCGGTGATCAACTCTGTTGACTATATGTCATTTTTGTTGGAAGTAAACTGTCATTTTTTTTCTGGATACCATTGACTCCCCCGCTTCGCTCTGTTGAGTGACAGGGTTAGGGGCAATACCTCATCTGTTTTATTATAACAGCCTTGCCAACACCTAGGGCCCTCCACAGCCTCCGGACTTTGTTCCTTCAGCTCACTCCGCCACCTCTGATCTACTGTTGTTCAATCCGACCTCCCATACACTCCCTTCATTAGAGTACTAGCAATGCCCTCACGTACCTCCACTTCATCAAGTTCCTTCTGCCTCCCTCTCTTGGTCATCATCCTAAGAGGGGGATAGGGACTCCGCTGTCTCACTCCGGCCTTCAATAGGTCACCTCCGCTCTCCTACTCCAGCCTTTGATAGGTCAACTCCACTCTTTTACTCCGGGCTTTGTTGGACTACTCCGCTCTGTCCCATGTTGAGTCTGACTTGTTGTTGCATTTTGCAACTTCTAAACTAGTGGTACAAGGTAACTAAACTCCTTTGTCTATCCCTTCCGCTGGTTCCTCCTCCAAGTCCTCTGACAACTCCAACTCCAACTCCAACCCCATCTCCAGCCCCTCCATTCTTTTGACCTTCTTGGCCTCCACCATCAGACTGGCCATGATGGCGGCCACTCCTCCAACCTCCACAATCTGCTCCTCCACCGTCAACCTCTCCAACTTCTCCCTCTCCATCTCTGCATCGATGTCATCGTTATTCTCCTCCAACCCCACACCCCAGACCTCCTTCAACTTTAGCTCCACAAGCTGCCCCAGCAGCTTGTTTTGCTGCTCCAGGTGATGGTTCTGCCGGTCCCACTGAACAAGGAACCGCTTACCGAAGTCACGGAGCTCCTGTTGGAGCATCCACTCCTCCTGCTCCTCTGTCCTCTGTCCACTCCCTCCTGGCTCTGACTCCGTCCTTGCCTTCTTCCTCTGGCTACCTTTTGGCACCTTCTCCTCCTCCTCCGCTCTCTTCATCCGTTGGACCACTTTCTTCTCCATCCCCTCCTCTTTGGGCTTCTCACACCGCTGTCTCGCCTATTGGCACCCCACACATGCCATCACCTTGCCTTCTCCAGGCACGCACTCCATCCCCATCCTTGTGCACCTCACGCACGTGACCCCCTTGCCTTTCCTTCCGGAGCCCTGCTCTGCTCGGACTTGTTCGGCCTGTGGTGGTCAGTATACAGTGAGCACAGTTGAGTCACCACTTACCCTCTTTTTGGCCAACTCCTCCGCCTCCTTACGTGCCTTCTCCATGCACAACTCCTCTGCCCTCCATTTCTCTGCTTCCTCCTCTGCCTCCTTGCGTGCCTTCTCCATGTGCAACTCCTCTGCCCTCCGTTTCTCTGCTTCCTCCTCCATCTGGTGTTGTGCCTTCACCTCTGCTCTGTGCTTCGCGTCCTCCACCCTCTGTCAAGCTTCCTCTGCTCTCTGTCTCTCCTCCTCTGCTCCCTGGCGCTCCTCCGCCTCCGCCTTCTTTTTCGCCTCCTCCTCAGCCTTCTTCTCCTTCAGTCGCCTCCAGTACTCCACAAACTTCACAGCACTGAGCTCATTGTTGTCATCTGCATCAACCTCGGTGATGAGCTTGTCGGACCAGGACTTGAGGTAGTCATATTTGTCGGACATGTTGGTGGTAGGAAAATAAGGACGAAAAAGCGGACTTGACAGATTTTATATCATAGCTCGGCATACTCCAGACTTTTGGACTTCGCTTCTCCACTCCACATTCTTTTCCTCACTAATGGCCTTCAAGGGTTCAGGCCTAAGAGGGGGATACTGTCATATCCATGATTTTACCGGGACATCTCCGCACCTCTGCAACTCCGGACTTGGTAGTCTCCATTGGTATTCTGTGTATTACAGTATCTCCATTAGACTCTCTCCATTCTGTTCCTGTAACTCTGTGCTTACATCTGTTCCTCTCGCCTCTTAAACTACTCCGACCCTGTGTTTCTGCAGCATGGTAGACTCATGCCTCTGGAGCACTGCTCTGCTTCAGGACTCCACAGTATACACCAGTAGTATATAATCTGTACCTACACTCATGTACTTCAGTCTGAATATCAACTTAAATAAACTTCTTCTGTCCAACTCTGTCTGTCCCCTCATCCGATCCAGGCTTCGGACTTCAGCATTACCCTTGTTGTCATTGTTGTCTATCTTGAGCTCATTGACATCACCAATGTCTCCAAGCTACTCCAATCTGCTCCGCTTCTCTGGGACCCAATTAACAGCAAGGGCATAGCACACAAGCTAAGGCCAAGTCCCAACTAACTCTGACCAACTCTGGAGTTTCCGGAGTTCCTGCAAGAAGTTTGCACGACCTTAACAGCATACCAACTTATTGCACTGTTCAGTTTGCAGCATTGCACCTTCATGCAGCATGGCACAGTAATTGCCGAGGTAGACAAAGTGTAGATGCACCAGGATGTTATCACAGAGGCTCAAAGTGCTGCAGACCACTGCAGAGCCCATCAGAGCGACCGATAAATGTGTAGTTCTGACCCCAGAGCAACAGCAGGCCCTAGAAGAAATATGCATGCAAAACGATCTGGATTGTCAGTTTGAGCCCAACATACCTCAGGATTGGTCAGACATAACAATGGGAGATGTTGCCGATAGTGGAGAAACAGACAAGGCACATGAATTCAAAGCTCTTGCATGAGAGATAATGGATGACTGTACTGGATTGTAAGTGTTCTATGCATTATATGAATGAGGATTAAACTTGCCCAGGTTGAAGGAAGAATGGCATGTTCAATGCGACCACAGGACATGGCAAGATCACATCCTTCATCATACCAAAGCATTTGATTGTCAGATGATTGAAATGGTAAATGGTTACTTACAATGGTCTCACAAGAAATCACTCCATCGAGATGGAGCAAGTTTCTTCTCAGAGTGACCTGAAAGAGAGAGTGAGAAACTGGATGGTGAAGAAGAGTGGGTAGGGATGGTTGTTGATGTTTTCCATGAGTAAACATATGTTCATGGTGATCAATGATTGACTCAGCAACATTGAGATGCTGAGAAGATCTGTCTCAAGGTTGAAGTAGATGCATCAAACCCAACCCTACCAACTACCTATGTAATGGTGTGGTCCCAAGTGTGCCACACAAACCCACCATCACGATTACCATCAACACCCTGGAACTGTTTCACATCACCCACAACCACAGCCCGCATCTCTCCATACAGGCCTATGTGAAGTCACTGTGTGATCTACATGGGGGAAGGGCTTGACTTCACAACATTCTCACCTGCTGACTTTTAACGATGCAGGTTGAATTCAATGTCTACCTCTCAAGACAATTCTCTATCATGTTTGAACTCTACATCCAGATTCGTGCAGCAGTCGAAGCTATGGTCACTGAGGCACTGCATCATGACTCGCAAGACTGGGAGCTCAGGAACTGCTGCCCAGCCTGCATGTACACCCTCCATGATGAACCACCACTGCAGTTTAAGATGCTGTACACTATGGACGGCAATGACTCCCTCAAGAGGGTTTCTCGCTTATACTATCCTAAGCCTGAGGTAAGAGGTCCACACAAATGCATTTATCTTTTTCTAACAATGTGCTAGGTTACAGAAGAAAATTCATGTTTGGGGCAATGGAAAAACATGGACAACAAGAAGACTTAGCAAAGCTGGGACATTTGTGATGAAAATGGTGTATTCTTGGCAGTTTGTCATCACAGCTTTGTGTTGCTCATTGCTGACATTATCCAGAGTGGCGAGCTGTAAGTTTGCAGCCCCAACAAATGCAAACTTGCACTGACTCATGTTACAGGGCCAAGTACCCTTTGGCTGTTGCGAACAAGCTCATAGACTGCTTTGGATCTAACCTCACTGCTGGATATGACATCAATTGTTCATTTGCTATGACTCTCTTTAACACCATTGTAGATCCTCGCGCTCTTTTATCCAATCATGCATCACTTGTTGGGGTGTTCCATGGGCACACTCACCGTCAGTTATGCCAGCTCAAAAACCTTGCAATGTACATCGACGGTCTCGGACTGGAAGATTTAAAGACATGTGAGTGCATGTTTTCCAAGTCGAACGCACTTGCTGCAACAACATGGCATGCCAGCGTATTCCACCAACAACAGGTGATTTCACTTTATTTCATGCACAACAATGAATATGAAATCTATGCTAACCTCTATATGTCCTAACCCTCCCCTAATAGCACACAACTAACACCTATTCTAGCAAAGTTCCTGGCTGGTAATTATCATCAGGCACATGACATCATCAATGATGTCAACCAGACTTTACCAAAGATCCTCGAGGAGTTCAGTGTGGCAAGTGAGGCCATGCTTGAGGAATGGTTGGCAGAGGAAAAGGTGTACCTCCGGTCTCTCAGGCATGAGCCACTAGAGGAGACATTGAAGATGGAATATCTCCACAGGCTGGTCAAACTTTCAGGTAGCCAGTATATACATTGTTGTCAACTAGTGGCAAATGCTTATGTTGATATTGGAGTATAGGTGTGAACTCAACAATGTGTTCGCTATGTGGTCTGTGCAGGTGCCGAATTCATATGAGGCAAATGCCAATCAAGCAAGGAAAACCGAGACCGCACAACAGCATGTGATGGAGAAACATGAGACAAATCTCAAGATGGTGCAGGAACTGGAAGGGTAGATGTCCATTGGATGCCCAATGATTGTGATTGGCAAGCCGCTGTGAAATTGGTCACAGAAAGGGAATACCATAGAGCATTGGGCCATCTTGAGGGACTGATTGTAGCACACCTCTTTGAGCTTTCAAAGATGAACTGAGCAGGCACAGGTAAGTCTTTTGTTATTTTATTTTATTTTTCTTGCCATTGCTGAGTTCATGCACTACAAGATACAAACTGCACAAACACATTGTGACTGCACTGCAGTGGTGGTCTGCCATGATTCAGACTGCGCTGGAACACTACAACATGGCTGCCACCGCTATGGTGCCACCTCACAGACAGCTTCACTGGGATGAGGTGGTTGAGTACACATTCCTTTCAGAATTCAACCTCCGTGATACACAACAAGATGTCTCTCACTGCCCTTGGACCACCCCTGCTGGTCGACAAGCTATGGATTCATACTTCAAGCGCCGCTATGCCGAAGAAGAAATTGCTCAGTTAAACATTGAGATTCATTGGCTCGTTACCTACATCAGAGATGAGGAACACTATCTATGAGCATGCAAGGACACCTTGAAAGTACAGCACCCAGGACTTGCACATCAAATATCCATCAAGCGCAACATCCATGGCCACTTCCATAGAAGTCATATCCAAACTCTCCACACCATTTCACAGCTCCCAGGGTTCTTGGAAATGCTAAGCCCAGGCCAGAGCAAGCAGACAGGGCTCAGTGAAAGTGGGAGTTCACCTGTTCCCATCATCCCTAGTTTCCTGTGCTGCCCTCAGCCCCTGCAACATTTTCCTGGGACAGAGTTGATTGTAGATGATGAAGAAGGCCTGGAAGATGAAGCGGATGCAAATGAGGGTGTTGAGGAGGCATTGTGCACTCTTCAAGCCATGTTCATTGCTTGTTGTGATGAGTCTGATTCAATGGAACCTTTTTCTGATGGAAGTTACCTACTCTTTTTTTTTTTTTTTTTATTTTTTGGATCCATTTTTGTCCTTGCGGGGTGTACATACCCTATGTAGGACAACACTAACTAGGAGCTACAGGAACAGTTTGTGTTCCGTCGTATCGCCGGTTTCGCAAATGCCCCGTTTCGGGCTATAAGGCCCTCATCGGTCCCACCGTTCCTGCTGGCTGGTTTTAGGTGTGCAAACCTTCCTCTCAACAACCTCTGGTATCTGTATTTGGCGAATGGGATGGTTTGGGGTCATATTTGGTAGATGTCATGTGCCCGTCCGCCGGAGCGGATGTGCACACTTAGGAATGGGATCCAGGAGCAGCTATGTAAGTTTTTGGTAGATTTGGATGTCTGGGTGAGCCTTCGTGCGTGACGGTCCGTGCAGTTTCCTAGGTGTCGGTGGGCTTGTATTAGGTGGGTGGTAGGGTAATGAATATTGATTTTTGGGGATATATGGATGTTGTTATTGTAATGGTGACAGTCTATTATGCATGGGTATGTTAGCATGGCTGAGTGCGTGGACAGGAAATGTTACCAAGGGTCGTGGTGAAACGCCCTGTTTGTTCGACGTATGATAGGAGGTAGGGGATTGCCTTTGCTGACAAGAGTAGGAGTGGTATGTTCATTGCGCGCGTGCCGACTTTTTGGCGTAGGGTGTGTCTTGGACGGTCATAGTGGGGGCAACGGAGGAGGAAGTGGATAGTGGTTTCTGGTGTATCTGTGCAATGCGGGCATGAGTTAGTTGGGGA
This sequence comes from Xerocomellus chrysenteron, assembly GCA_038093415.1. Lineage (NCBI taxonomy): Eukaryota > Fungi > Basidiomycota > Agaricomycetes > Boletales > Boletaceae > Xerocomellus > Xerocomellus chrysenteron. Next base: position 2,887 of record JBBPSD010000792.1, on the reverse strand, counting down.
TTTTGTAATGCAATGCAGATGTTTGTTGAGAGGGCAGTGGCCCATCAGTAACCATGTTAGTACTGATGTTTGTTGGTGGTTTAGTAGCTTGGTGAGTTTGAGGAACGAGTCTGAGGGGAGCCGGGGGTCAATTCATGTCATGGTTTCGTATTGTGGTGACTCAGCCAGTTTTTTGATCCATTGGTTTTTGTTTGTTTGTTTTTGGTGTTGTAACATGGCTGAGATGCTGAGCGGGAGGGGTTTGTCTCAGAGGAGCGCTGGTAGGTGGGGTGTCTCGCTGTTGTACATTGGGCCTTCTGATGCCTTTCTGGCTTCCCCATCAGCCTTTTCATTACCTTCGATACCACTGTGTCCTGGTATCCATCTGATGGTGATGTTGCGTGATCATAGGTGATGCTTGGCTTTTGCTTGTCTTATGGTTGCCTGGAAGTTGTCGATCAGGTAGTGGCCTGATCTAGTTTGAAATACATCACTGGATTTTATCGCCGCCTGGTTGTCGACAAAGATAGATATGGGGACATCGATATCTGGTTCATCGAGGATGAGGTTTGCAGCAAGCAGCAGTCCGACTGCTTCAGATTCATATATTGTGTGTTGATCAGCAGATCCTAGGTGGTATCGTAGGGTTCGGGTGCTGCCATTTGGGCGGTATAGGACTGCTGCTGCGCCGATTTTGTTGTTGAGCCCTGATCCGTCTGAGTATACTCTGGTACCACGCATGCGGTCATTGTGGTCTTGGATGGAGTCTTCTTTGGTTTGCGCTATGTTGGATGGGTGGGGTGATGCTTCATTGGGGTGGTGACGGGCTGGATGGATTTTCTCTATTGTGCTTGGATCAAGGGTGTAGGCGTGCGTGAGGTGGTGCAGGGATGATTTGTGTCTTTTGACATATCGTTTCGACGCTCAATGTAGGAGTGAGGAGATGGGGTGAGAGTTGGGGTGTGAGGCTAGGCGTATGGCGGCTTGATGACATATATTTTGTATGCGGAGGTCTAGGGGGTGTAGGTTAGCGTGCGCTTCTAGTACGTCTGTGGCCATTGATCTTAGGGCGCCCGTCATGCTGAGTAGCACTATGCGTTGTACTTGATTGAGCTTCTTCGCGGCGGTGATGGATCCTCGGCGGATGTCGTTGTTGTCATTAGAGTGTATTGGGGTGAACCAAACGTCAATGGTGTATAGGAGTTTTGGAAGGGCTATTGAGGTGTAGAGATGTCGCATTAGCATTAGTGACAAACCCTTGGATGTGGTTGCTAGACGTCAAAGTTGTAGGGTGTACACTGTTCCTTTGCTGATTGCATAATTGATGTGGTGTTTCCATTTAAGGTGTTCGTCTACTATTACACCAAGGAATTTGTGTGAAGTGGATGGTTTGATGACAGTGCCTCGGATGTCCATTGGGAGACCTGTCGCTTGTTTTGTGGGGGTGAAGTCGATGAGGCCGAATTTGTTGGTTTCGAACTTGGAGTTATGGTTGCGTGACCAATCGAAGCCCCCTCCGGTGTGTTATAGCATATCCTGTAGGGTGTGGTGAGTTACTTCAATGGTTTTGCCTACCGCTACGAGTATGGTGTGATCAACGAATGCTAAGGTGAGTTCGTTAGGGTGTCCCTGTGAGATGTCAATGAGGTCAGCATTGTAGATGATGTAGATGATCATGGAGAGAGGGTCCCCCTGCCCTATTCCATTGGTGATTGGGATCCAGTCCGAGGTGTGACCGTCAAACATTAGTCTTGTTTGTCTGTTGAGTAGAACTTGTTCCGTGAGGTTGATCAGTGAGTTTGGTATCTTACGGCGCTTCATGTTGTGTATGAGGCAGTCAGTGACAGCGTTCGGGAAGGCACCTTCGATATCTAGGAACAGTGCTGAGACTACCTTGTGTGCTCGCCATGCATTTTTGACTGTAGCTTCGAGTAGATGGAGCAAGTCGGTTGTTGATCTACCTGGTCTTCCCCCGAAGTGGGTGGCGGGCAAGAGGTGATGGGATTCTATGATGTGGGATAATTGGTCAGCTATGATCGATGTGAGTAGTTTGGCAGTGGTGTTGAGGAGTGCTATGGGCCTATATGCTTTTGGAATCAAGTAGTCTGGGTGGCCGGATTTGCATAGTACAATCATGTTGAATTCACACCAGGGTGGGTAGTAGGTGTTGAGTGAGGTGACCGCTCTGAATACATGTAGTAGGTGTGGGGTTAGTACATCAGAACAGTTCTTGAAGACGACATTTGGGATTCTGTCTGGCCCTGGAGCTTTGTATGGGCTGAGTTTGGTTATCGCTTGAGTTAGCTGTTCCTCTATGATGGGTCCCAGGTTTGATAGCGCATCTGGATAGAGATAGTCAGCGGGGATTGTGGAGACTGAGGGGGGCGGCGGAAAGAAGGTCTTAGCCAGGGTTTTGCTTTTGTCTTCATTGGACTTTGCTTCTAGGTGTTGTCCGTCCGGGGTTCAAGTTCTGAGCATTGGGATGCGGGTTAGGCCACCGTCGCTAGGTTCTGCATTGAGGTATTTGTTGGCTATCCAGACGTTGGCCGTGTTGGCACTTTCTAGCCAGTTGATCCAGTGGGCAAGCTTTGTCTTCTTGATGGCTTCTGAGTATCTATTACGTAGGGTACAGTGTTGATCATGGCTGGGGTGGTTGGGGAGCACTCTTGCTTTGTGGGATATGGCTGCCGCTCTGTTGACTTCTTTATGTAAGGTGGTTAGTTCGTGACTCCACCAGCATTTTGAGGTCGGGCAGTATTTGGCTGTGGGGACGGCTGCCTCTATTGTTGTCTGGATTGCGCGGGTTAGGTCCTCTACAGATTTCTGGAAGTCTTGATTAGTGATGATAGGAGTGTTGGTAGGATACTCATTGAGTTCTTGTGTGAGAACTTCGTTGAATTTCTTCCAG
>JBBPSD010000791.1:0-16118 GCA_038093415.1 Xerocomellus chrysenteron | reverse complement strand
CCGGGTTTCACGGGCAGCACGGATGGCAAGGGCCACGAGAGTTCACAGTTCCTATTTCAGCGGTTAATGCTACCCCCTGTCCGTCGCGTTGATGCCCAAGGACAAGGACTGCGCGAGCGGGAGGATGGGGGTTCGCTTTTGTAAGGATGGGCGATACAGGGTACTGTATGTGTTGCCCAGAGCGCCCTGCCTCGATCTGCCCGCGTGCGATGTAAATACTGTACATAGTGCGATTAACATGCCCTACTTTACACGACACGCGAAGTGGTTTGGGACCATGCCATGGAAATATTCCTCGTACGCGATCGTCCATTATTCGCGGCACGTATAATGTGATCACCAGCCTCCTTTTATAGTCCTTCTCGGCAACACACTAGTACTAGTACATCAAGCACCCGATCTCAGGCTCATCTTTCCAACCTTGGTATGACAAGTGACTCGGACCTTGTAGTTATTCGTTAAGAATGCATTAGGCTTGAATGATTGACGTTAGCAGATGGCAGTTACATGTTATTATGCTGTCATTCATACCTTTTTTGAGCCGACATTGTACCAGTCGATCACGAATTGTAGTGTACATAGTCTTGCCAGAGCGAATTACCTGCGGGGACTCGGAGTGTTGCAACGCTGCGAACATCCAATGGCTTACTGACGTTCCTTACCACTGACAGTGGAAACGGGGTTAATTGACCATTTCATTTCTCCGCGGCGATAATGGTGATGCATCATGATGGCAGGAGGGCAAAGTGGATACTGTGGAGAGGATGGACATACAGTGCATATTTCATAGTGCATAGCGGGAGGCCACCGAAAATTGGAGGGTACGTCTGAAGCCAGCACACAAAATCTGCATGTCGGATGATATCGTGAATGTGCAGTTGTGAAGCAGGAGTGACCGTACACGATAAAACTGAGGTCGGGGATGCCGACTCAATATAGTTGTGTGTTCGAAGAACGTTGGCACAGCACTATGCGTTTGCCTTCCTCCCTCGACTAACAGTTCAATAACAGTTGACTGCATCACCTATGTACAACCCGACAAGGCGGGTGAAGCGGTTCAAACAACCATTGTCTTCGACAAGCCCACTGAATCAACTTCCCGAAACCAACGACAGTTTTCCCGGCGAGGACGGCCCTACTAGCAGCTCAAACTATGTTCGACAACGTCAAGCGTCCCAACCCGACGCGCTACGCGGTGCAATGCTCGTGGCACTCATCGTGGTTACCATTGTGCTCTACATCGTCCTATGGGAATTCGAACGATCCTCATTCGAAAAATCGAACTTGACCCAGAGTGTGATGGTGGCATCACCGTCGAGTGGCAACTCAGAAGCAACGTTGAAACGGTATCCGCCTGTAATCGTCCAGGGCAGACCAATCTTAGATTCACGCAAGGAATCGAGTCTGCCCGACGACCGTATCGCTGTGCCTTCGAGTAAACCAGGTCGCATGACACCCAACGCATGGCCGCCTCCCATCACCCGCGTTCCGGAAGAACACGATACTGAAGATCTCGCAGAAGAAGTTGACGATCACACCCATAAGGATGAAATCGTGAAGCTATCGACATTCGATTCCGCTTACTGCAATGGTGCATGCCGCTTCCTCCTCCCCGTCCGGGTCGGAGAACAGGAATCCAAGGCCCGAGTCCATTTCACGCAGCTCCTGATGCTCGCTCGACGACTCAACCGAACGATCGTACTGCCTAATGTAGGCAAAAGCCGGATGAGCGCGTGTTCCAAGTGGCCATTTGGCGCGTATTACGATACGAATGGGATTGCGCACAGAGGTGACTCTCACGATTCCCGGATGGCTATCGATCTCGAAGGGTTTGCGAAGTGGGTCGACAAGAGACCGGCTCCACCGAACAGCTTCGTCGTATCTATGGAATCCATACATCAGGGCCGTCATGATATGCTGGGAACTCATCCCGAATTGGAAGACGTGCCGTTCATCGTCGAAGAGGCAGAGGTCGATCCAAAGATTTTGTCTTGTCTCGAATCCAAACTCGCTCAACTACGTTCTTCCCTACCAGAGACGGCACTATCTATCTCGTTTGACTCGGGTTCGCTCAAGACGGAGTCGGATGTCTCAACTCGTGTCGTGCAACTTTTGTCGAACAGTCTGGATATGAATATGGATACGGATTCTGATTTCGATTTGATGACGGGACCAGGATACGAATATACACCCCAAAATATCAACTCTTCATACCTGTCCCTCACAGACACCGATGTTCTCGTCCTTGATTATGACCTCCGTTACCCGCTCTTCGCAGCATCCTTGCAGCCGAATATCAATCTACACTACGCGCCTGTGCTCTACGATCTCGCGGATCGCCTCTCCGACAACTTAGGTCCATTCCTAGGTGTACACTGGAGAATGGAAAACGTGCCCGTGCAGAATTTAGCGTGGTGCGCGGCCTCGCTGGTCAGTTCCCTCCATGCACTCCTCCAGGATGATGCCAGGGTGGAAAGCGTGCGACATGTGTGGCTTGCAACAGACCATCCTCGCCCTCTCAGCTCGTTCATGGATGGTGTGCGTTTCCCTGTCGACGACGACTGGACGTTGAACGTCATCGGAAGCGGGAAGTATGGAAGCCCTCTACAGAACTATGGCCCTCTGAAGAAGTCGAGCACGTTCAAGGCTCTCTCACTCGAACACGACGACGCAATTGGGATACTCACTGAAGCGTTCCAATCCGGAGGAGACCTGGGGGCATGGAAGCTGACAGACCTCGCGGAACAGCTACGCCGTTATCCGTATGTCGAAGGCAGGCTCGACGTGAACGAAACGTTGTTGGATGACTCTGGAGTGTTTGGGATTCTAGATAAATTGGTCATCGTACAAGCGAGGGTCTTCGTCAGTGGTTTCGCAGACTGCAGTAAAACCAGGTTTGTATAAATGCTTTCTCAGACTGTGATTTGGCACTCATGGGCCCGCTAGCTCATTTTCAAAACAGGTCATCGAGGCGCGCCAAGAGTCATTCGAAGCAGAACGAGGGAAGGGAGCCATCCGCAATGTCGTCGAATATTTTGGTAAATGGTGATGTACATCGGAAGTCCTCAACATGCGCCAGCTACAGCGCGTGCAGATGAAGCGAAATTGATAGCATATAGCATAGACTAGACATGCGACATGCTCATACAATCGTTTTTCAAGGTGATGGAAAACAAGGGACTGCAGGCTCCGTCCTCCAATGATGTGAGATCAGTCGTGATGACCAACGTACAAATTCGCACTCAAGGTCCACCCCGGCCAACACCAGCAAAGGATGGCCTGTAGTCGCCAGGTGCGCCACCTTCTTTCCTCCGGTAGCCTTCCTGGTCGCCACGAGGTGGACGTGGGGGACCGCTCTCGCCAGCGCCTGGGCGAACAGTAGCTGGGCGTGGGGGACGAGCCGCACGCTTGTGTGTGGCAGGGACGATTTCGTTAGGGAGGTGCAGCCTACAAACCCGCATGAGCATATCGCACGAACCCCACCAAGCCAGTGAAGACACACCACTCCCGAAGGTAATCTACACCCTCAGGTGTGAGCACGTAGTAGTAAAACTGCCACGAAAACTGGGTCTTGACAAGTCCTTTTGAGGTCAGGCTCTGCATCGCCTTGATGACCTCGAGGTTGGGCACGTCAAGCTCGTCATGTTTAGGCGCATTGAAGTCTTTCTTGGCGACGAGAACACCCTCTGTATCCCATTCGTTCGTGCATGCGTTCATGGAAATGATGATATTGTGTGGTGTACGGAAAGACGATGAATAAGTTAGCACCAGGAGTCCCACAGAAATGGGTGGGTAACCACGAACCCTTGAAGAGGTTTTCGTAAATGATACGCCTGTTCTGCTTGGAAATAAGCATGCTGGGCTAAACGGGTTCTTGCGTCGAGAGCTGCCAGCCCGGATCGATGTCAACACAAGGGTGCATGAAATTGGATAGACAACGTACTGCGAGACTTGGTTCGCACTGACTCTGGCTACGAGGAGACGAGATCAGCAAGATCATCCGTGTGTACATCCGGCCATCCAGCATCCGAGAACGTTTTCATCACGTATAGGTTCTCCAGGAATGCATGGAAGGCAATATGAACGGTACTCACAGTGTGTTTGGACGGCGAAAGGAGCCTTATACGGGTCTTGGCGTCGAGCGGGACGATGAACTCAATCCAGAGCAACACCCTGCGATGGGTAGAAGCGGAGTCTGAACAATGCTATATTAGGTATGAGACCCATACATAGCGACCCCTTCATCATTATCAATATCACTTGCTCCATACTTTCGACTCTCGAGAACGGCGTCCAGGTAAAGCAAACACGGACATGAAGAGATCGTAGACCCTTCACCTCAATAGAGCAAAATACAAATATAAAAACAGTCACGGCGAAGAGAGTATACAAATCAAAACACCGAGGAATAGCAATGTTTTGGTCGAACTCTAGAGGATTTCTACCTCCCTCAGCCCCGGTAAGCCATCCAGCGTTGAGATCCAAGAATTGTCCCTGTCTCTGCGTTGCGCGGCACCGTCATACTGTCGATTCGACCGGGGTTCAGGTTCGATACAACCTCATCAATTACTCCCACTTACGCACCTTTGTTGACGTTGGATTCCTGTCGAACCTGCGACCATCGAGCGACCATCGGCGTTGACCCGGAAAGCACAAGGAGTTATTCCGTGCTGCAACGCATATGGTGGAATATCAAGTTTTCCGGGATATAGAACGTGCTGCGCGGGTATTGCATTCATCCTTGGTGCCTTCAGATTCGTACTGAAGACATCACTCGTTAGCTCCATTCAACGAAACATAAGTATGCTTACCAAGGTCGTAGGTTGAAATCAACAGGATCGGACGACACGAGGTCCCGAACGAGCAGCAGACCACTTCTATGCATCCATCGGTTCTGAATGTTGGCGGTTGCAGAGATATTGTTCAGCGAATTCGTTGCGATTCCTTTCTGACCGACTGCCCCGAGCATTGGTCCTCTGTTCGTGCACTCGGCAATGGATGATATATTCCCACTAGGCGCTCGTTTGAACATGCGGAACGCATCTACCACCTCTGGCATCGCTGTCCAGTTGGGCGGACATGGCTTCGTTAAGAGCTTCCTTTCGGATGCCATGATTGGATTTGTGACGGATCGACGATGGTCACGATTGCTTTTGTCTTGCGATTGGGAAACTGAGGATTGCACCTCCGGCTTTGATATCCTTTGTGGTGCATGGATGGATGCGGACAGGTCCTGCTCACGCTTTGATGGGATCTCGGCGATTACCTCTTCAGGTCCCGCGAAAGATACAGATTGGATCAACGCTGAAGACGTCTCGTAGAGGACAGAGGTTTGACTGAAGTGACTGTTGGTTTGCGGAATTGGCAGGGGTTCTGCCGGTGCGTGCATAGAGCCTGATAACGTCCGTTCTTGAGGTCTTAATATCGTACGATGGCCCCAAGGTATAGTATCCGCCTCGCGGCTCTTCCCGTGGCCTACTTCGCGGATTTTGTTCTCTGCAGATATCATCGAAAGAGGGCTAGCCTCTTTGCATGTAACCGGTAACGCTGACACCAACCCAGATAGATCCGTCGTCGGAAACCCGGTCGCGAAAGCGCCAGAAGGGCCGACAGGTTGACCAGTACTATCGGATTTCTCAGCGGCCACGAAGCTAACTTGATCTTCCATGTCAGGCTCTTCGGGTGATTCCGAGACGACGGGGAGATGGATTCTGGTGCTCGTCTCATTAGGAACTCTGACCTCTGGTCCTCGAAGCCCGTTTTGAAGAGATCCTGCAAGATCTCTTCCATCTGAGTAGTATCGAGGAGTCTCGTATAAAACCTCGACCCCTATTTCATTCGTTCCAGGAACCTCTATCGCGGCGCTTGGGCCCGTTTTAATGACAGCTAGGTTGTTGGTGGCCACTGGCATACCGACGTCGGAAACGGTTGCTGGAGCTGACAATGCGATCTCCAGAGCCCGGATGCAGCCAAGAGATGGCTCGCAGTTGACTCTCGAAGAACAAACCGAATTCGAATCTTCGATAGACGGACTCGGCGGACAGGATCTATGTTCACGAGGAATAATGATATCCAGAGTTTCACATGCTGCTCCCTTGTCATTCAAGGTCCCGAACACGTGTCCCGCATGCGGCAATCCCTGGTCCAGTTCCTCGGTTCCCAGTGGTGTCAAGCCTTGTTCTTCTACTCCGATGATGCAGTTCATATTGATAACCACGATAGGTGCGATCGGGGAAAGCATTTGAAGGGGCGAACGCGTCGCAATGTCCTCGATTAGCGCAGCGGGAATCATAGGGTCTCTTTCCACGAGTCGCATGTCTTCGCGTCTAACCACCAGCGAAGGGAGATTGACGATCGGCTTCCTGGTTAAGGAAGGTGATTCCGCGAGTACAACGTCGTCCCCTTCGACTCGCTCTTCGCTGAGCACTTTTGGAAGGACTGGTTTGATCAGCTGCTCTGGCGATGCTGTGTTCTGCTTGTCCATTGAGAGGCCGAAAGGCACCACAGGAGTCTGCACCGGTGCGACACCATCGTTCCCGAGCTGGCTTCCAAGATTCCAAGGGCAGGTATTTTCGTTTGCATCAGAAGCGCTCGAGGATACTTGCGAACGGCCTGTCGCACCTACGCCGTCACCAATGGCGGAATGCACATTTTTCATCGAAGATAGCGTGACTTGCGATCCGATGAATGAACTCGTCCTCAAGGTTTCTGGTAATGTTTCCGATTCGTCGGGACCATAGTCGTCGATGAGACTCCATGGGCTGAAGGCTATAGGATCCTGGTCCGAAGCCTCTCGCTCGCCAAGGCCATCCGTACTACCGTCTTGGCGGACGTCGTCAACCACCGCTTCCGGGAACACCATTTGATCGAATTTACCCGTCGGCTCATCGACATCACAATCGCTCGGCGTCGAAACAAGGGTGTCCGGTCCGGGGATTGAAAGGATAATGATATCTTTCTCGACGGACCGCAAAGGTTCGTTCGTGGTCTCGATAAGGACAGGAGAAAACTGCAGTTGCTCGTCGGGGATCTGATTTACGAAAAGCTGGGAGTCCTTGGCAAACTCGGCGAGCAATCCGAGTCCCATGCCGTTTTGGCTTTCGGCAATTCCACCCTGGTGTTCGCCCTGATGAGAAACAGTCCGCCTAGGCCGCGCCTCGAATTCTGTTGCAATGCAGCTCTCGCCGGCGGAAATAAAGGATTGCATGGAGTCCTGGGGCTCTCCGCTGTCGGATACTGTGTCCTGGCCGTCATTCATGTCCAAGTTTGCTGTTTCGAAAGACGACCATACGCCAATGTTCGCGCTCGCTTGATCTTCGACGAGGTTAACCGGAACGGCTTCTCCATCCACTCGTATGAGTACGATTCGTGGAATTGGTGGATGGGTTGATTTGTAAGTAACTTGTCGGGTTTTCCGGTTAAGACACGGGGCAGCCTTGCGGACTCCGTACCGGAGCAGGTGCCAGGGAACCATCAACAAACTCGTGTGAAGGAACCAGGAACAATCCAGTAGTTCTATGGGGTTTAGTGATTCGTACACCAACATATCCTCGAACCAGTGATTGAAAAGGGACGGTATCTCATCCTACGGTCAGCGCTCATGTGTTAAGCAAGAATAAGGTGCGCACCATCAAGAGCATATACAAATGCAGCAGTGATTGAATATACACGATACCAACTAAGACGGGACAAAAGCTGAGCCCGCGGGCCCCGTATGGAGACATGTTAGTTTGTGTATAGTTCTCCTAGTGCAGACCCAGTCAGATATTGTGTGAGAACGCAGGGCAACTTACCCCCACCTGCGCCAACGCCGACGCTGGAGGCATGTCCTCGCCCGGAACAGCGGGTCGCCAAACAGGGATATCCAGGAACATATCGTGATGTGACGATTCTAGTGAAGAAGCGTCATCTAAACCATAGTCAGGACAGTCAACACTACAAGAAAAGTTCATTGCTAAAGGTGTTTGAAAGATTGTCGGAACGAAACATATTGTCGAAAGATCAACGGAACCACTATAGTCTGATGGATCGCGAATCCGCGGTACATGAATGATGGATGAAAACATGGAGCTCTCTTCGATGAGCTTTGGGAAAACAGTCGACAACAGAGGTTGCGGCGTATAGTTCCAGAAGAATTGTTGTAAAACATCGAGGAAGGCAAGCCAGTGCGCAAAGAGCATTCTCAAGGAGTTTTCCATCATCGGGCGAATTAGAAGGTACGAGTAAACAAAGAAAGGATATGGTGTAATATGAGAACGAGCGAATTGCTAATAACATTGAACGCGTCGTCGTCACGTGAAGAAAAATCAACTTACCCTTGCGACCAAATTGCCATTTTGACCTCTGCAACGAAGCCTGTGCCAAACAGTAAGTAGTCAACAACCCGGACAAGTTGGCAAGCATGGCCTCCTTACCTTTGGTCGGAGGAAAACTACGCAAGCGAAAAAATACCAGGCATGGATGTCCTCTGGCATGGAGTCATGTTCAGCCAAAACAGTCGTCTCCGGCATCAGTGGTGAGTGCACCCACCTTCTCGCACTCCAAGTCATTACGGTGGCGTACCCGAATTTAGGTTCATTATTCTCTTTCTCTCAGTAGGTCTCGGCATCGGCGCCTTCTTTTCCCTCATGTCGACGTCGTTCGTGTACGAGGATTCGTATTTACGCGCGCAATCACCAGCGGGGATGAACAATACCCAAAAGGCGCGCGAGATTTTCAAGGACATGCGGAAAGGGATGTAGAGAAGCGGTAAAGGATTCGGAAAAGTTGGAGTACTATTTGCAGGCATTGAGTGCGTCATAGAAAGGGCAAGTTGTTGGCGTCATCGTCCCGAATGGATACTGAAGCTGTCCTTTTCGGTATCGGGCAAAGGACGACATGGTAAATCCAGTGGCTGCCGGTTTAGTATCGGGCGGAATTCTCGCACGACATTCGGGACCCAGAGCCATCTTGGGAGGTGGCCCTACATTTGCAGCGTTTTCTGCCGCAATAGAGTTGTTTCTCCGTCGAGATTCTGCAGACACAGCATAAAGCGACGAGATAAGATTCGGGACATCAAGAGAGATTCTCGAGAATTCACCAAGATTCGCTCGAAATACAATACACGTCCAGCAATTCTACCCCTTGCTAGGACGATGCTACTCACATCGTCAAGTATTCAGGGTTGAGTAGAAGCGCGAGGAACCGTATATACTTGCCCCTCGCACGACTCGCGAAATAAAAGGATAGCATATTTAATAGCAGTTACACACAGCGAGTACGCACATTACAAAGCGAGAAAGCGAACTCGGAGGATATATGAGAACGAAGCACCGAAATGTATATAAAGAATCCGTTGATCGAGTGGTTCATTCACGGATCTCATCGTCTTATTCAGCGCGAACGCTGCCCGGGTATGATCCAGACGACCAGACTCGTCCACCATATGCTTGTAGAAAACCGACGTGATCTTGTTCGTCTCACCATCGTCCACCGCCCACATCGTCCCGATCACAGAACGGAAGCCAACAAACTGTATCCCCGACGCAAGATGGATCACCTCGTCCGGACTTTCTTTGTCTCCGACAGTCGTATGACACGCGGAGAGATGCGCAAATTCAGGATTCTTCAAATCGCACCCCATGATCCGTTGGATTGTAAAGTGTCCGTCGTGCAAAGCGAACGCGGAATCGAACGGCTGTTTCGTATTTGGGAGACCATGACACGCAAAATGGGCCCATTCGTTCTTCCCAAGCTCTTCGACGACCCTAGGAGTGCAAGATTCCTTTCCAACCATATGTGTGAATGTGGCGAGGTGGTCGACGCGCTGACGAATGTTGTCCAGTTCCGCGCCTACGGAAAGGAGTTCGGTCTCGCCAGCAGCTTTGGCTTGACCGATGGCAATGAAACATTTCTGTCCAGTTGCAGAACTCGATGGATTACGCCGTCTAGCACAAATGAGGGCGGTCAGGGTTGGGGTGTAGGACGAGGTGTAGAGATGAGGGAGATTCTGTTGGCCCTTCCTATACGGACCAGCAGCGTGCAAGGGCAGCACAGACAACTCGGCGGTGGGACACCACCAGATGCGTGATTGAGATGGATGGGTCGTCTGGAGGCAATCGACAATGGGGGAAACGATCTGATCCCTGAGTTTGCGTAAGAAGAACGCGAGCTCTCTCGTCACGTCAGCCCTCTTTGCGCGCAAAGTCAAGGTATGGAGCTCCGTTGACAGGTCTCGAACATCTTACTGTGTGATCTGCAACGGAATATAAACGGAATCTCGATCGGGGAAGACGATGAGCGCGTTACAGCTATTCTGGCTCGCATTGACAATGATGACGGGTCCCCCACTGGCCGCACGTTGGAGATCAGGGAGGAGCGAGGGAAGAAGGAAACGGGAGACACCAGGTAGCTCGCGAATATCGGTCACAACTCTCTACAGTTTGAAGTTGAGACGGCATAATCGTTCATGCTGATCTGGACCAAGCGAATTGAGGGCATTGCGAATGAACAAGGCCAGCCGTGTGAACTCGTCTGCCAACATCTTCCTTGCCGGGCTAGATACTATGCCATCACCCAGCGGGGAGTCGAGTCGAGTAAGCTGACTCCAAAAGACACCCCGGCCTTGTTCTAGAAGCTCGACTACACGTGCAGGGACACATTTACGAAGACACGCTGAGAATGTGTCTACTGCGAGCGACGACGTGTGGTTTTTGAGGATGACAAGATGTTGAGGCAAATGACGGCAGAACGGCCAGATGTTACCAGTGAATAAGTAGTCGAAGAGATGTTTCATGTGCAAGAAGTAAGGAGGGATGCTAGAAATCCTCAGCGACACGGATCCATGCTCTAGCTGCAGAAAGATCGATGGAAGACACAATTTGGGGGACATATACGAGTTGAGCGTAGAGACTGAACAGTTCCTCCTTGTCCTGTAACTGCTTCGCCCGTGTGAACCGATTGCAGAGGTGGCGAGCAAGGCTGTCCAATAATCCTGACCGATAAGGGTGTCCTTGCTGTGAAGAGACAAATCGCAAGGTTGTTCAAAGAGCTAGATCGAAGAGGGTGCCCTTGTGAGCGAAGGTGGAGTGCTTCTCGGACGAGGACAATGGCCTCATCCAGGTCCTCCATTGCCCCGAGCTGCTTGTACCGAGTGGAGAGACGAAGTGCAAGGTTGTTCAACGACATTGACCGATCAGGGTGTCCTTGTGGGCGAAGGTCTAGTGCTTCTCGGTTGAGAATAATGCCTCTGCAAGGTCCTCCATCGCCCCGAGCTGCTCGTACCGAGAGGAGAGACGATCTGCAAGGTTGTTCAAAGATAATGACCGATCAGGGTGCCCTTGCGGGCGAAGGCGGAGTGCTTCTCGGTTGAGGACAACTTGAATGGCCTCCTCAAGGTCCCCTCTTGCTCCCAGCTGGTAGTAACGAGCACTGAGATGAAGTGCAAGCCAAGTCACTGCCACTTGAAGTCAGTGAGACAGATCGCTCGGGGTGGCCGGGTGGGCAATGTTCCAGTGCTTCACGATCAAGGTCGATCGCCTCTTCGATGTGACTGGTTCCTCCTCCTTGCTTAAACTTGGTGACAAGAGCTATTCCCCGTAAATGCAACTGTTCGACTGGTAGTTATATCATTACAGTGCTCTGCATGGGGACAGAAAGACACAAGTACCTTCCGAATCCACGCCAGTGGTCGCTCGCCGAAATTGATTCAACGCGGTGGTTTGGGGAAACACCGGTATGTTGTGCCAGTGTGAAGGACCAAAAAGGCAACGATACACAACTTCTATTCCACTCGTCGCAGGCGCACGGCGCACCCTCATACCTTCGTATCGGGCCCTATTCACGAAAATTATGGTGGTGGATGATTTTTCCCGCTACGGTTAGGTAACTTAGGTTTCGACACTTGTCACGATCTTGTTCGCTCGGCCCAGGCGTCTTTAAACTCCTGTACTCCTTCCCTGCCCCGCCGCCCTTCCCGTTTGGCTCTTCCCCCTGCGTGCATCTCGAGGCACGGGTGTCAATCATCCACCACTCTGTTGGTTTCATGCTCGTTGAACGAGCGTTACGTTGACATCTCACAAAATATGGTTACCAAGCACTTTGCGAGCGCTCAACTCTATTGGTACGAATTCCCTAGTAAGGGCACAAGTTGTACGTAGACACCTCTAGGTATTGGTAGTCATTGTTCCATATGTTAATAAAGATACAATGATATACGAATGATACATTGACCTCGTGCGATCTCCAAGTCAACCTAGTCCCAAGGAATCACATCCCCCTTATGCGAAGAGTAAAAACAAAAACGAGAACAATACTAGTGATTGTCATGACCATCTCGTGGTATGGACATCTGATCTTGGGGCTTTTTCACACTGACGGTCTCAAAGATGATTTCTGTGTTGCTTGTACGGGTCTTCGCGATTGCGTGTCAGCAAAACAGGTCAAAGAAGAAAGTGGACTTCGATGAACACAGACCTCTTCTCGCGAATCAAATGGTAGGAAATTATCCTGTTTTGTGATGTTCGTAGTCAGCTTGTGTTCGTGGCACGCAAGGCATCACGAGCCGCGTAGAGAACTTCTGCTGACCCGACGTTCAACCTGACGAGATGCATCAACCACGGTGAACTCGGGATTATCTGAACCTCGTGTTCTTGTTATCAAAGTGGATAACAATGAGTTAGTGTAGAACTTTGCCAGCGGTAGCACAAAAACTAGATGCCTAGTGCACAGAGATTAGCGAGAACGACAAGAAAAATGGGGAATCACGAACATCCCGTTAGTCTGAGGTATGTCAGCATGTGAACGCCTCCACGTAAATGAGTGATACTCACTAGGGCGATATATACCGAAAGATCAATAATTGTCCATATTGCTGTCAGCAATCCGGTATGCAGGGTAACTAAGGAAATGATTGAATTGGGAAGTATTCGGTGGGGGAAACACTCAACGTCGTATGATCTTCTTGATCACATGGTCAGTGTCAGCGAAACCAGTACGGTAATCCCTCTACAAAGCTCGTCATTTGTCACTGAAGGATAACGGACAACATACCAGAGACAAAACAAGAGAAGTTGTGATGAGAAGATTGTCCGCCGCAGACGCAGAAAGCCATACAATAACAATAGACTCGAATCTATGAAACTGCGTGAACGTAGGTACCAGGTTGACTGCTATCGCTGTGCCAATACCGCATACTGTGGAGGAAAAGTATATTTCAAATGGTTGAAACAAGAAAGAACTACTTACGCATCCCAGCTAGGGCGAGGCCGGCGATTACAGTGACCAGAAGTTTGCTCTGCCTGAAAATGTTGATCCTCCAAGCAAAAAAGAGCTGTACCAAAGCCGAGGTAATGCCCTGTTCGGAGGCTCAAAACCACATCAATGCATATGATGTTCGTTACCCACAGTCGTAGCAGGAACTGAGAACATCAACGAAGTCAACATGTGCCCAACAACGAAATCGAAATAGTGTTACCAGTTGAAAAGACTACATGAATCTGTCAACCGTTGCAATTATTGATTGTAATGGGCAGCTTACCCCAATTTGCAACCAGCAACGCATCCGAATCTCCTAAATAATGGTTAAGGAAGCGCTTACACAGCACAGAACTACCTTACGCACCAAAATGAAGGATCAAAGTGTTATACATGTATACAAACTCCAAAACCACGTTGAGGGTGTCTAAAGCAGCTAAAGCCGCAACCTAACAAGCTATCAGGATGAGAGACATGGCACGGGCGAGATTGGTCGCACAAAGAGCTTGAGCCAACGTCCGTCTCTGGTATGAAAATTATGTTATATACCATCGGCATCGCCGATTCAGCTGGAACGCACGTACCGCTTATAACATGAAAAATAGACGAGTGATTGAGTTACCACCACACCATACAGGATGGTATCCAGCACGAACCCTATGAGCATAGGCCCCAACCTGAAGTGACCGAGTCACAATCTCAGCCGACACATCGCTCGGTATGCTAAATGGGACGTACGAGACACCCGCTGAGGAGACCATGTTGTGCGGATATCCACACTGAGTGCCAGCGGTGGAAACACCCAGTCGAGTTGGTCACGGTGGGGAATATGCGAGAGACGGGGAAAACAGGGATGACACATTGGACACGACAATACCTTTATTCTAACAACCCGGTTACGACGAGTACGTCTTCAAAGCTTCAGGGTTGAACGTCAGGTGTAGTATTTGGTCCACGGTGGCAGGAACCTTACGGAATGTGCCGTCACAATTCTTGGTGTTGTCACATTCAACACTGACAAAGACCAGTCTGAGAGTGAAGGCTGCCACCACCAACATGGCAACAATATGTGACTCACCTGGCGGCCGTGGCGCAGGAGATTGGACAAGTCTCAGAGAGTCATCTCAGTCACTAGCCCCAATCATCCAACACTCAATTCATGAAGCCACAAGTGCCCGCTTCCGCAACCAATTGGTCCGATTGGCTTGGAATGGGCGCGATCTTTTTTCCTCTCTTTCCTCTCTTTGTAGAACTTTCAACTCCATTCGTGATCCAGAGACCCTACGCCCTTATGTAATACCTGCTTTACTTAGCATCGATGAGTCAATGAGCGCGATCGCACAGCGTTCAATGTTATCAATTCATTTACTGTGATCGAGAACGCCACACGCCACTAAGTACCACTGGAATGCATCGAGATTGATGCAAGCAGTCTGAATATTCGGAAAAAAAAATCATTTTGTATTATGTTTTGTGTCCAAACGTTAAACTAAAATTCTCATTTTAACGAAAAAATGATCTTCAAATCAGTTCCATATTCTGAAAGAATTTGATGGCTGACGCTTGCAGTCACTGAATTCTCTCACTGAGTGACGGATCCCGTTTCTTTCAAGGTTTTTGTCGCGCCGAGCTCCACGCTTCTTCGCGACGCGGGCTATGGCAAACCGACGGCGATCACAGCGCAGCCGATCCACTTCAAGACCTCACAAACGCCGATTATCATGCCGCCAAACTCGTCATATACATTAGGTGAACTACATTTGCCGAAGATGCTCTTCAAGGTCATCTTTCCATCTAGCCAGCTCACCATTAGATTCATCCAAACGTATCATCTTCCCTCCGGCTTCGACGCTCATCCGTGAAAGCCACGCAGTATACTTGGTCCTCGCGACGACGTGATTCGTCATGCAGAACCAGATGATGCCCTGACTCGAGAAAACTTCCCCCCAGGTCTCCTCACAGCCTTCAGCACATGGAGACCTGAGACCAAGAAGGCGCGTGAATGTGCGCCAGAGGAGACGAGGAAGGTAACGGCACAACGGTGGGTCTAGCCCTATCGACAATTGCAAAGGAAACTGTAAGTGGGAAGGATGACACTACCTGTGACAAACCCACAGATAATGTCCGTTGCGCTATCCGGGATTAATATTCCCAGTGCCCGGTAATCTCCGTCCATAATCCAGCCTCGGGTATCCTGCACCATCAGGGCGTTGACCTTTTCTTTAAATTCATCGGTCTGCGTTCTTTGCCAGCCAGGTTTCCAGGCGATTTCATCGAGTGGGATGTGAGGAACATTTAACTTCGCGGAAAGGTAGGCACCGAGAGTGGACTAGGGGACGTTTACCTTGGGGGTTTCAGGAGGGTTTTGCAAGGCTCACCTTGCCCGTCCCTAAGAACTCTCCTTCGAGACCACTGAAACGTAGAAACCTCATGCGGGACTGACATACCACTATTTCCTATCAAATGTATCCTATAATTTCCACGCCCGTCACCGAGAAGAGGTGGGTTGAAAATTGGCATGATGGTCGAGGGCGACTTTGGGGTATACCAATTGGGCATGCGAGGGAGTATACTGTACATATATCGGACGACGCAATCTCTCGCGTCCGATCGGAGTGACTCGGCTGGTGTTGCGCCGGTACCGCAATTCGGCTGCGGGTGCGTTGCTTACATGTTACCCTGCGCTTAAGGAGTTCATTCAAAACGTAGACAACAAGTACTTACATACTAGCGGATAGCAAATTATTGTGTTATTGCATCAATGCATTGGACTCAGATCACCGAGATGGATACTACGCACAAATTTAATGATATTTACGAAGTCATGAAACCTCCTCCATGTCGTCGTCGTCTTCGTCTTCTTCTTCCTCGTCATAATCCTCCAT
>JBBPSD010000790.1:0-16131 GCA_038093415.1 Xerocomellus chrysenteron | reverse complement strand
AATCCTTTTAGATTCTTCTAACTTTGTGTTTATCAAACTCTAACCTCATGCCGTTCATACATATTTCCTTACTACCGGAAGAGGAGTTACTGCTTATTCATTGTCACTTACTATCTTGTCCTTATCTGCAGACAGTCTTCACCATTCTATCCAATTCTATCATATCAGATATGTATTCTTGATTACTCATCACATTCCTACTTGTTCCATAGCTTTCTATGCTTACGCGTCCTTTGCTATAAATAGTCTGCTGCATGTACAATACTCCTTATTCTTGATCTATGCAATTCAGCATTCTCTTGAGTCCAAGAAGCAATTGGCTTTTTGACCTAAGACATTCGAACTCTTTCACTTGATCATTTCTTCATTGTTGACACTTGAGGAAGTAGTGTCTCTTTGTGAGTACCTCCCTTGAGACAACACTTGTTCCGCTACGACCTACAAGAGTACATCTTGTATAACAAAAGATCAAGAATCTTCTCTTGTCCCTCCTATCTAGAAGCAGGACCGAATACACTTGAAACATTTCTTATCACTCCCTGAGACAAGCCTACAGGCTCCGCAATATTGAACATAGCGACGAAGAACAATCATCTTTCCCAGAACCCTTAGTCATTGTACCCCCAACATTGACACCCCAGATCCCTAGACCATCCAGACAAGGAGCAATTCCTCCTGCGCCACCAAGATAACCCTTCATACCTCCCGCACCACCAGTAACCTCAGTCACCCCCATGTCTACCAAAGCCACAGAACTTAAGGTGGCACTCCCCGCAGATTTTTCTGGAGAACCTGCAGATGCTGTACAATGGATTAAGGCTATGAATGTCTACTTTTCCATCAACTCTTTGATTTACACCTCAGACAACAACAAAGTCATGACCACCCTCAACAAGATGAGCAAGGGGCGTAGAGTTTCCTTCTCTGAAATGTGGTATGATAAGATGGTGGATACTTCTATTGCTAGCACCAAGAAAACCTTCAATAAGTTTGCGTCCAACTTTGAATTCACATTTTTCCCCTATGACACTAAGGCAATTGCTTGCTCAAGCTCACCCAGAAGTTCAAATGCCCCGACGGAATCACAGACAATGGATTCCAAAAATACATCACCGACTTCCAGAATCTTGCTTCTAAAGCAGGAATCACCGATGACATTACCCTCATCGACCAGTTCTCCCTTGGACTTGACCAACAACTCGCCACCATGATTCTCTCCATGTCTTCTATCCCTACCACCGTCGCAAAATGGATTGAACAAGCTAAGATATTCCATGTCCAGAAGATGTAAATCCTCGCTCTAAAAAGTGGATGACTCCCCTCCACAGTACATTTTCCCAGAACCACTCATGATCCTAATGCCATGGACATCGATGCTATCTTCCTCTCCAAACTAACCTCTACGAAACAAGCAAGATGTGTCCGAGAAGGACTCTGCTTCTGTTGCAGAAAGAAGGGTCACAGCGCCAACAAGTGTAACAATACTAGGAATGCTCTGACCGGAGCCTACCCTCGCCCACAGGCCATACGTTCTACCGAAACTAAGACCCCAACTATGCCTTCCCCTGCCAAAACCCCTTCACCCATTGCAGCCTATGTCAATTCCCTAAAGATTCAGGAAAAGAATGAAATGGAAATCCTTCAAGTACTCCAGATGTGTTATAAAGAACCTAAGGAAGAGATTTCTGTTGTTTCTACTCAGGATTTTTAAATGGAGAAGTCACCTTGACATTGCCTTCTCCTACTGCCTCCCATGTACTTGTAGCCTCTTCCAATGAATGAACTCTCCATTTCCCTATCAAGTTACTTGTTGGACAACAAACTGTTGAAACCACTGCACTCATCAATTCCGGTGCCACCAGAAATTTCATTGATCTTGGACTTCTATCCCTTGCTAATTTCCCTCTCAAGAAACTTCCTCAACCCATCCACGCCTTCAACATGGATGGTACTGCTAACTGATGAGGAACTATCCTTTGGAAAGCACACTCTGTGTGATGTCGCTCATTCAAGTGTTTGGCAAAATAGATGAAAGTGTATGACTAGATACAAAGCGGTGGAGGGGGAATAAATGAAAAAGGTAGCATCCTCGTACTTGCTGCGTGTTATGATTTACTCTTTTCTTTCTTACATTGCTCGTCTGACGACTTGCTACTCCCCTTGAACTCTCTTCTCACTGTTCTTTCAGGACGCCTTTCACCTAAACGCAGCTTCCGTTGTTTCGTGCTGTGCATGGCCTCGTTCGCTTCCTTCCATCTATGGATGTCACTTCCTTTCATGCATAGCCACCTACACAGCCTTCTTCCCTTCTATTGCACAGACCACCTTTCCATTTATATCCGTCTTAGCTTTTTCACTAAGAACACTGCTTGGTCCGTGCGCCGGGTCACCACATATATACATATATATGACACTATCTCCTGTATTTTCTCTCTAACTTGAATCTACTCAATTCTCCCTTGTCCTTTGGATCTCTCTAAGTCTCTGCACTACTTTTGAGTGCACGCTCCCTTGTATAACCTTGCCCTTGAAACTCCTAGCAACCGTCTGTTGCACAGAGTTGCTGTGGAAGCCCCCAGCATCTACAAGTACTTGAAGAAGACCTTCGAGTACCCGCATACTCTTTGACATTTCTTGAGTTCACGCTTGTCTCTACCCGAGCCAAGCATAACAAAAGATTCAAGTTCTCCTTGATGGAGCTATCATCGTAATAGTCTCCCACCATTTCGCAGCAACCCACTCGTAACCCTTGCTGGTTTTTACCAAGACCGCGAGAACCCTCGCCCACTGACTCACCCTCAGAACCTTCTCACTCAGACACCGAGGAAGAAGCCCTTGACCCTGATACCTCCCTTCTATCCACGCAGGAAGAAGACGAAACTCGTACGTTATCCCACCAGCTCTCCACCTCCCTCTCTATTTCCCGAATCCCCACTCCGCCATCTCCCACACCTATCAATTCTGCTCCCCTCTTCCCTTTCCCTCCACCACTGCCACAACCACCGCTCCTCTCCCGCTTTCCTCCCCCTCCACCTATGACTTTGAAACCTACTGAACTGCGCATCGGTACCCCCGAGGCATTCGACGGATCCTACAAGAAATCCCAACACTGGTTGCATGCTGTGCAATTTTACCTCCTTGTCAACAAAGCAGTCTACGACAATGACGATAAGCAGATTGCCTTCGCCCTCTCGTACATGACTAAAGGCTCTGCCCTTACCTGGGCAGCGACCTTCCGCCAGAGTGCCATCTCTGGAACCTCGTTCTCCCTTGGAACTTTTGCTGACTTCATCACTAAGTTCAACTCTACGTTTAAACACCACAACGTCACCGGGAACGCCATCTCCTGGCTATCCACCAAACGAATGATAAAGAGTACCAAGAACAACTTGTACTCTCCCTCGTTAACGGAGTACATCTCCACCTTTAAGAACCACGTCGCCCTAGCCAACATCTCCGATGCCAATGTCCTGATCAGATACTTCTCTGCAGGAATCCCACCACCCTTGATGCGCCGCATTATGTCCATGGATACCGTCCCCTCCACCATCGACGAATGGTACAAGAAGGCCGTCGCCTTCCAAACCCAGTGGGAACGAGCAGATGACATTGCCAGAAGAAACACGAAATCCTCTCACCAGACCTACCACTCCTTCTCCAACTCCTCCAACACCAAGACCCACGACCCTGACGCCATGGTCGTCGACACCATCAAAGTCTCCAAGCTCACCCCAGAAGAACGCAAATGTTGCATTGAGAAGAAGCTCTGTTTCTGCTGCCGGAAACTCGGTCATCTTAGTACCGCATGCGCTGCCTTTTCCCAGAAAGGTAGCCAAAAGATACAGAAGGTTAGCAGTGAAGAGCTGCCCAAGCTGGAGGAGATTGATGATGACGAAGAGGAAGAGGTGGTACGAAATATTTCGTTCAAACCTTTGGATTTGTAGATAGGAAGAGTTCCCCAACGCAAACCCTTCCTTCCTTATTGTGCGCAAGTGTATTTGTAAAGTCTTCACCCACTATGCAAATCCCAGTCCAACTCGTCGTCCCCTCGCACACGATGAAAGCCATTGAAACTAGTGCCCTTATCGACAGCGGAGCAAGCATCTCCTGTATCGACTGGGGGTTTGTCAGGAAACAAAGAATCCCCACCCAACGCCTGAAAACCCCGATCCAAGCCCAAAACACAAACAACTCTGTTAACTCGAAAGGAGTAATCTGGTTCACTACCACCCTGTTCCTCGATATTGGAGGAATAACCCACCAAACCACCCTCTATGTCATGAACCTGGGGAACGAAAACGTTATCCTAGGACTCCCTTGGCTGAAAGACGTCAATCCCTCTATCAACTGGGCCGAGAAAACCATCGCCATCAAGGAATCTCTAGATCAGTCTCAGCAACTGTTCTGTGCCTTCTCCGCCGACACCAAACGCCATGAATCCCACTTCATCCGACCCTCCGTTAAACCACCACGGCATGTCAATGTAAACACCATCACTGACAAACACCTCTTCGCCTACAATGACTGGGAAACAGAGAATGAGTATATCTGTCGCGCCAGACAGAACCGCGCCATTTACCGGATCATCCGATGCGGGTCCCGCTTTATTCCTGCAGGATCACCCATTATTGCTAAACTAACCACCACCACCGAACTCGCAGCCGCTGCCGAGAAATCCAAACCCAAAGCCACCCTTCCCTCTGAATACTCCTCCTTCACCTCGGTGTTCTCGAAGGAAGCCACTGACCACGTTCCCCCTTCTCGACCCTATGACCATGAAATCAACCTTGACGAATCCTTCACCCCGAAGATCGGAAAAGTATACCCCCTCTCCCCAGATGAACGAAAAGCCACCGAAGATTTCCTAGACAAGAACCTGGCGTCCGGGAAGATTCACCCATCTAACTCTCCCCACGCCTCACCTTTCTTCTTTGTTAAAAAGAAAGACGGAGGACTCCGCCCCTGCCAGGACTACCGTTACGTCAACGAACACACCATTCGCGACGCCTACCCCCTTCCTCTCATCTCCGATCTCGTGGATAAGCTACGGGATGCCAAAGTCTTCACTAAGTTCGACGTTTGGTGGGGGTACAATAACGTACGAACAAAGACGGTCACCAGTGGAAAGCGGCCTTCATCACCCATAAAGGACTCTTCGAACCCACCGTCATGTTCTTTGGGCTTACCAATTCCCCTGCCACCTTTCAACGATTCATGAACGACTCCTTCCGCGACATGATCGCCGAAGGATGGCTCGTCATCTATATGGACGACCTCCTCATCTACTCCCCCGACACCGCCCTCCATGAGGAATGCACCAAACGTGTCCTGCAATGAATGACCAAACTTGACCTCCATTTGAAACTCGAAAAATGCAAGTTCGCCACCGATGAGGTAGAATACCTTGGCATGATCATTAAACCCGGCCAGTTGGCCATGGACCCCGTCAAACTCGATGGAATCGCAAGCTGGCCTACTCCAACCAAGGTGAAAGATGTTCGCTCTTTCCTTGGCTTCGCCAATTTCTACCGACGCTTCATCCCTGACTACTCCAATGTCGCTCGCCCTCTCCTCGACCTCACCAAGAAGAACCTCCCTTGGAATTGGTCCCCCTCCTGCCAATCCTCCTTCGATTCCCTTAAACGTCTCTTCCTCTCGAAACCCGTTCTCCACCTCCCTGATCTCTCCGCCCCTTTCGCCGTTGCCACTGATGCGTCTAAATACGTGTCCGGTGCTATTCTCCTCCAGACCGACTCCAACGGTGACTGGCACCCTTGCTCCTACCTCTTGCAATCCTTCTCCCCCGCTGAGCGCAACTACGACATCTACGACCGCGAACTCCTCGCCGTCATCCGCGCCCTGAAATCTTGGCGCCACTACCTCCATGGCTTCCCCTTTCCAGTACAGGTCTTCACCGACCACAAGAACCTAACTTATTTCCGTCAACCCCAAGTGCTTAATCGCCACCAAGCGCGCTGGCTTATTGACCTTGCTGATTTTGACCTCAAAATGGTTCACGTCCCCAGAAAGCTTCTTGCCGGCCCCAATGCCCTTTCCCGCCGACCCGACCTACTTCCCATGGAGGACTCTGACAACACCGGCGTCACTCTCCTACCGCCCTCCCTGTTTGTTAACTTAATCGACACTGCCCTCTCTCATCGAATTGAATCCACCTCCGCGGGCAACCCCCTCGTTCTTCAGGCCCTCCAATCCATGCATGAAGACATTCCCCTTCCCTTCCGTTCTCAATTGGCCGACTGGCAAGTCGATGCCGGCATCCTTACCTACAAAGGCCGTGTCTACGTCCCCGCGGACGACTCCCTTCGCCACGCCATTCTTGCGCGCTGCCATGATCACGAATTGGCTGGCCACCCCGGCTTCCTGAAAACGCGCCAACTGGTCGCCGCTAAGTTTTGGTGGCCGGGTCTCGCTTCCTTGATCCGCTGCTATGTTGAGGGCTGTGCCCTTTGCCAATAGAACAAGACTAACACACACCCCACCATGCCCCCCTTGTCACCCATCAAATCTGTCGCTTCTTGCCCCTTCCAACAAATCTCGTGCGATCTCATCACCGACCTCCCCGTCTCCTCGGGCTTTGACTCTCTCCTGGTCGTGGTCGACCATGGGCTTACTAAGGGGGTGATTCTTTGCCCTACCAAGAAATCTATCACCGCCGAGGGAATCGCCTCTCTCTTTTTCCACAAAGTCTTCCTTCGTTTCGGACTTTTTGACAAAGTTATCTCTGATCGTGGCCCCCAATTCGCATCTGCCTTTGCCCGCGAACTCGGGAAACTCTTGCACTACGACCTATCTCTCTCCACCGCCTATCACCCGCAATCTGACGGAGAGACGGAATGAGTCAACCAGGAGGTCGAGACCTATCTTCGTACTGTATCTTCTGCAGCAATAATTCCGCATCCTGGTCCGAATCAATCTCCCACGCAGAATTCGCCCACAATCACCGCCCTCACTCCATCACCAATCAATTCCCGTTCTACCTCATGATGGGATATGAACCCCATGCCCTTCCATCGGTCATTTCTGATACTTCCATCCCTGCAGTAGAAGCCTGTCTAAAGACCCTCTCCGCCGCCCGCAACGAAGCCCTCGCGGCCCATGAACTCGCACGACAAGTCATGAGCTCCCACTCTCGAAGAGGTTTCAAACCTTTTGTCAAAGGAGACAAGGTCTGGCTAGAAGCCCGGAACCTGAAACGTCTCATTATCAACCCAAAGTTCGCCCCCAAACGAGAAGGACCATTCACTATCACCAAGGTCCTATCGTCTATCATATACCAACTCCAACTGCCGAAAACTTGGAAGATCCATCCAGTCTTCCATGCCTCTCTCTTATCTCCTTATTGTGAAAATGAAGTCCACAGCAAGAACTTCCCTGCACCACCTCCTGACCTTATCGATGGAGAAGAAGAATACGAAATTGAAAAGATCATACGCCACCACGGAACTCCGTCTTCCCATTCCTTCCTGATCCGATGGAAGGGATACTCGGCTGAGGAAGATTCCTGGGTCCCTGAGCGGGATCTGAAACATGCCAAGTCCGCCCTCGCTTCGTATAAAAATCTTCACCCCTCCATCTTCCGCTCTTAACCTCTCTCTTATCGAAACCACCACCATGTCTTACAATGCAACCACCATTTCTTCCCCTTCGCCTCTTTCTTCTTCTATCGTCAACAATACTTCTCGGCCTTCGTCTACTCAACCTGAGGCCGGATGGGGCTCTCCCTCCCCCGTGCCTGATAGTTTCCCTCCTGTCTCTTTGGCTACAGTACTTACTCCTATACACTCCGTAACTATTCCCCTCTACGCCCACACCCTCCGTAACTATTCCCCTCTACACCCACACCCTCCGCAACGACTTCCCTGACGCCCGCAACATTAAAAAACTCTCCAACTACCTCCGTTCCCCAGCTTTCGCATTGTCCATTGATTCCTTCCTCGACATTGGCTCTCCCCTTTACGCCCTCCGACGCGCATATTTAAAGAACTCCACCTACGCCTGATGTCCACCAATGTTTCCCCATCCCCTCAGCAAACAGTTCTTTTGTGCCTCATCCGAGAGGTATACTTAGAGATCAAAGGATCCTTAGTAATGGCAATGTACCAGCTTGGCATGCTAGAATTCCTCAAAGACATTGACCGATATATGATGGAACTCTCACATTGAAACTCCCCCAACTCCTCCTCTTCCTTTGTCACCGCCCTGTCCACCCACACCACGTCCTCTACCAACATCTCAGCTTCATCTTCCCCCCTGGTGTCCGATGAAGAACGCGTTCTTCAGCGGGTGGAGTCTTGGTGGACAGGAGGTAACTCCCAAGTCCCTCTCCCTTCTACTCATCCTCATTACCATCAAGCATGCCACTCTTGTCACCACCTGGGCCATTATCGGAATCAATGCTCCGTTTATCAATGTCCCTCCTGTACCCGCTGGGCGCCTGGTCATAACCCCAACCGCTGTCCCCTTCGCCATCGTCCTATCCCACATTCTCCTTCTGACTCCTCCCCGACCACCTCACAATGATCATCAGGACCTTCTCGTCGTTCCCCGGTTCCTACCCCTCCTCCTCGTCGCTCTCATTCGCCGTACCCCTGGCCTTATCGTCCACGTAACAGAAACCGCTCTCCTATTTCCGACCAAGACGATATCGACATCTATGAAGACATCTCAGGTGACGGAGTCACTGACAGCGTGGGCTGGAGTAACATTACTGGATCCCCTTGCGGGTCTGACTCGGGATACTTTTAAGCCTTCGTCGTAGTCTCAGGGTTAGTGCGGGGGTAATGTTACAATTTACTCTTTTCTTTCTTACATCGCTCATCTGACGACTCGCTACTCCCCTTGAACTCTCTTCTTACCGTTCTTTCAGGACGCCTTTCGCCTAAACGCGGCTTCCGTTGTTTCGCGCCGTGCATGGCCTCATTCGCTTCCTTCCATCTATGGACATCACTTCCTTTCATGCATAGCCACCTACACAGCCTTCTTCCCTTCTATTGCACGGACCACCTTTCCATTTATATCCGTCTTAGCTTTTTCACTAAGAACACTGCTTGGTCCGTGCGCCGGGTCACCATATATATATATACGATGCTATCTCCTGTATTTTCTCTCTAACTTGAATCTACTCAATTCTCCCTTGTCCTTTGGATCTCTCTAAGTCTCCGCGCTACTTTTGAGTGCACACTCCCTTGTATAACCTTGCCCTTGAAACTCCTAGCAACCGTTTGTTGCATGGAGTTGCTGTGGAAGCCCCCAGCATCTACAAGGACTTGAAGAAGACCTTTGAGTACCCATGTACTCTTTGACGTTTCTTGAGTTCACGCTTGTCTCTACCCGAGCCAAGCATAACACTGCATTTGTGTGTGTGATTGGGTGAAACCTGCAGGGTTTCTGGCTCAAGGCTGGGCCCTAGCCTGCAGGGGAAAAGGTGAGCTGTGAACCCTCCTACTAGGAGCCTTGGTGATGCGCCCAGCGAGGCTTGGGACCTGATCACTAGGAACAAAAGGCTACGTACTTTCAGCATACCCGCAGCATGGCAATTCGCATGAAATTGTTGAACAACTGTTGGTTGGCTTGCAGGAATGGGGCAAGGATGAGTGCATGGTCTCGCAACTACAGCGTGAATGCCTCCCCTGCCCACCGACCGATCACCTTGACTACATCGAAAGGTACTCCTTTTAGTAAATAGAAGAGGGTGCCTCCAATGCGGAGACTGTGGCCTTTCAAATCTGCTAGATTATTTCTTTTGGCTATGTCGGTGAGTTTGCTCATGACTTGTGTTTTGGATAATGGGTGAAGTCCACTTCTGGGGTGCTTCCATGCAAATAGGTGGGCGTCTGGTGGGGCCAGGTTGACTCGTAGATGGTTTTGCAGTGCCGTTTTCAGGGTTTGTGATGTATCCCACCTGAGGTGCACATTGAATGTCCTCTCCCGTGGCTTCGCATTTCGTGATGGGCAGTCTGAATTTCATCACCGGGAGACCATCTTTATCCTCCTGCATTGATATGTTGCCGTGTGTGATGTACTTTGCGGGCTCGAACTTTTCGCGTATGTTCGGCACTGTGAACTTGCCTAGTCGAGCTATGCAGTAAAAGGTTATTACTGTGCATGCGTATACAGCTGCGTCGCACGGGTCATTCATATTGAGGCCAGCGTGTATGATTTTTAGGTCATCCACAGTCATAGGAGGACGTTTAGCATGTTTAGAGCTGCAGGGGGCTAGGCGAGCTGCTCCTTGGAGCGTGAGTCATAGTTCATCCTGGGGGATGTTCCACAA
The DNA here is from genome assembly GCA_038093415.1 of Xerocomellus chrysenteron. Lineage (NCBI taxonomy): Eukaryota > Fungi > Basidiomycota > Agaricomycetes > Boletales > Boletaceae > Xerocomellus > Xerocomellus chrysenteron. The sequence continues at coordinate 5,837 of JBBPSD010000790.1, read as the reverse complement.
CTGTCCATGCAAGAGGTGCCAGGCTTTAATGCCAGCTGCATAGTTCAATAGTGCAGAATCAGAGGTGCCACCCGCACAGCTGGAAAGGAAAGCCAGGAGTAGTGTGCCTGAGATTGGACAGTGTTCATGATCTGGGATGGGTCCATTGATGTCGCAGTAGACATGATACGTGAGTAGGGCATTGCCATAGAGGACTTTGGTGCTATCCGCCCAGGAAGCTCTGATAACTTCTAAAATACGATCAAGGGCGCTGTCAGGAACGATCGTGGCAGTGGTGCTACTCGCTGATCTTGATGAGGGAGCTGAGGGAGTCCATAGCCATAGTCTATCTCTGGTGAGACAATGGGGGTGATTTGGGAAGGGTAGAGGTCAGAGATTACTTGGGTACAGTCGTGGTTTGGGCACCATGGAGAGTGACCCTTTAGATCTGGCTGGGGAAGGCAGTGGGAAGTCAAAACGAGCGGGACTAGAGTCCATTGTTTTGGAGGACATTGAGGACCAGCTCATCCTCAAGCTGGGCCTCTGCTCTGGATCTTTCAGCTGCTTTCTGCTGAGCATGCCACTCGGAGAAAACCCTGGTAGCACTAGCAGAGTACTTTCCTTCCTTGAGGTCCTTGAGTTCTCGAGTGGAGAGTGGATCTGTAGCGTCCGTGAGGAAATTTTTGAGGTGCTCTGGAAGTTTGATGGCTGGGAGTAAAAAGTATTCCTGGTCATAGAGTCCTCTGGAGAGTCTATCTGCCAGGTTGTCACTGCTGGGGACGTAGCGTGTTGCGATGCCACAAATGTGAATGGCTGAATCGAGGAAAGAGTGGATATGCTTGAAATGGTGTTGACAGCTTGGTTGCGATGCCTGCTGATGTGCCATCCCTCCACGATGCCTGTGTTGTCGCCATGGAATATGACATGGCCGCTGTTGGGAAGGACAGTGTTGAGAGTGTGGATAAGGAGCTCAAAGGTGATGGCCTCAGCCCATCCGATGTCTTTGGGTCCATGGAGGGGCTGCCATCCTGCGTGTAAACACCAGGCACGCCAGCAGTTCCCGATGGTGATACTAATTCCAATACCAGAACTGGCATCGGAATATGCTTTCAGGTCAAGGAAAGGTGGTGGGGGGAAAATTGATTGAATGAAGATGCCGTCGTTCAGTTTTCCACTCCACCAGCCTAGTTCTTTTTCAATCTCCTTATCCGGGCAGTGTGGTATGAACAGCCGTTTGGCGCACGTGGCAAGCATGCTCTCAAGCCCCACAAGGTAAGCTCGACCCTGAGGACATATGGATGCCGCATGTAGAAGATTTCTGTAAAGCTCCTGCACATGTTTGAGCATATGCACTCGTCTCACTAGCCAGTTATTGATCTTGTTTAAGTACTTCTCAGTTTTGGCAGGACTAAGTGTCACCGTGTGTCATTCTAAGTTCCAGACGAAACCTATGTAGATGGTGGTTGGGGTGAATGGTTGGTCTTTGGACACTTCCCATGGGATCCCAAGAATGCGGGAGACCTCATCTATGTCTGCGAAGTTGTATGTAAAATGGGCATCTTCACTTGAACGACTTGATCTGTTGGAAAGATCTCTGATAGGGAAGGTACAGCTCTCACTGAACTCCTCCACCAATCCATCCAGGTGTTCTTATCGCCAAACCGAAGCACATGGTCCCTTCTTTTCCCAACCTTCTCCTGACCTGATTGATGCCGAAGAAGAATACAAAGTTGACCCATCTTTGCTGCCCATTTGCTTTACGCCACCATCCTCACCAATCCCGTCATCCTCCGCACCATAGAGGACCTTCCTCTCTTCTATGAAGACTTGATCAGTCAAGAGCTGGTTTGTCTATTCCACAATGTCTCTTCCACTCAATGATATGATGCCCTTTCCGCTCCATGGGATTTATCTGAGGACTTTGGTGTTTCCTTATGCATGGCAATCGACAACTCCCTGACCAAATTTTATCTATTTTTCATCTTCATGGGTTTCATACTTTTGTCGAACAAATTCCACCCACCACCATTTACCCAACTTTCCAATATATCTTCTTGACCTTGACCATGGAACAACAAGACCATTACATTACCCAGTCTGAACTTCCCCCACACCGATCACCATCTCCACTCCCAATCCCTGCCCCAAGCTCTCCCACCACTTCTTTACTCGCATGACTTTCCTCCCCAGCTCCATCTGACACATCTTCCTTCCTCACCGCTGTTGACCCCGAGTATGGCCTAGATGAAGATGCAGTCAATCACAACCAGTCCTTTGTCATTCAAATTGGTGACAATCACCCTGTCATTTCTGCCCCTACTTGCCTTCTCAATGTACCTATTTCCCACTGCCCTGCTTCCCTTCTAACCAAATGCTTTCGGTGCTCTGGTAGAGGTCACTATCAAGAGGACTGCCCCCAATATATTTATCCCCACTGTCATCTCTCTGCCCCCGCACATCCTCAGACTGCTTGTCTGTCTACCCAATGTGGTTTTTGCAGTTGATGGGGACATAGTGACAGATTCTGTCCTACCAGGACTTGTAACCTATGCAATCGAGGAGGCCACATCGTTGATGATTGTCCACTTAATGTTCTTTCCCCTGAGCAGGCTACCCATATCTTTGGGAGTTCCTCTAACTCCAGATAGGAGTTTACCTCATGGAGTTTTGATTGAACCTGGGGTTCAATTGTACAAGGGGGGTAATGTTACAATTGGTCTCTTAACCAGTGGTATCTTTCTCTTCTCTCTTCTTCGCTGGACTCATCTGCTATTTGGCATGTGTTCATACAATTGGGTTCATTGCCTAATCCTTTTAGATTCTTCTAACTCTGTGTTTATTGAACTCTAACCTCACACCATTCATATTTCCTTACTACTGGAAGAGGAGTTACTGCTTATTCATTGTCGCTTACTATCTTGTCCTTATCTGCAGACAGTCTTCACCATTCTATCTGATTCTATCGTATCGGATATGTATTCTTGATTACTCATCACATTCCTACTTGTTCCATAGCTTTCTATGCTTACGCGTCCTTTGCTATAAGTAGTCTGCCACATGTACAATACTCATTATTCTTGATCTACGCAATTCAGTATTCTCTTGAGTCCAAGAAGCAATCAGCTTTTTGACCTAAGACATTCGAACTCTTTCACTTGATCATTTCTTTATTGTTGACACTTGAGGAAGTAGTGTCTCTTCGTGAGTACCTCCCTCAAGACAACACTTTGTTCCACTACGACCTACAAGAGTACGTCTCACATAACACTACCAACTACCTTGCTATGTAATGGTGTGGTCCCAAGTGTGCCACACAAACCCACCATTGTGATTACCATTGATACCCTGGAACTGTTTCACATTGCCCACAACCACAGCCTGCATCTCTCCATACATGCCTATGTGAAGTCACTGTATGATCTACACAGGGTAAGGGCTTGACTTCACAACATTCTCACCTGCTGACCTTTAACGATGCAGGTCAAATTCAAGATCTACCTCTCAAGACAATTCTCTATCGTGTTTGACCTCTACATCCAGATTCATGCAGCAGTTGAAGCTATGGTCACCGAGGCACTGCATCATGACTCACAAGACTGGGAGCTTAGGAACTGCTGCCCAGCCTGCATGTACACTCTCCATGATGAACCACTGCTACAGTTCAAGATGCTATATGTATGCTATGGACAGCAACAACTCCCTCAAGAGGGTTTCTCACACATTATTCAGTTCCAGTGAGTTACCAATAGGTCAACATGCCATCTTTGATCGTTACTACCTCCCATGCACCTATGTTGAATGATTCTCTGAGAAAACAACCTCATACTGTCCTAAGAGCAAGGTAAGAGGTTCATATGAATGCATTCATCTTTTTCTAACAATATGCTGGATTATGGAAGAAAATCCATGTTTGGGGTGATGGAAAAACATGAATGACAAGAAGACTTAGCAAAGCTGGGGCATTTATGATGAAAACAGTGTATTCTTGGCAGCTCATTGTCATGGCTTCATGTTGCTCATTGCTGACATCGTCCAAAGTGGCGAGCTGTAAGTTTGCAGCCCCAACAAATGCAAGCTTGCACTGACTCATGTCACAGGGCCAAGTACCCTTTGGCTGTCACAAACAAGCTCATAGACTGCTTCAGATCCAATCTTGCTGCTGGATATGACATCAATTGTTCATTCACTACAACTCTCTTTAACAGCATTGTAGGTCCTTGCACTCTTTTATCCAATCATGCATCACTCATTGGAGCATTTCATGGGCATGTTCACCGTCGGTTATGCCAGCTCAAAAACCTTGCAACATACATCGACGGTCTTGGGCTGAATGATTTAGAGACATGTGAGTGCACGTTTTCCAAGTCAAACACACTCGCTGCGACAACACGGCATGCCAGTTTATTCCACCGACAACAGGTGATTTCACTTTACATATTTCATGCACAACAATGAATATGAAATCTATGCTAACCTCTGTGTGTCCTAACCCTCCCCTAATAGCACATGACTAACACCTATTCTAGCAAAGTTCCTGGTTGGTAATTATTATCAGGCACTCAACATAATCAATGATGTCAACCAGACTCTACCAAAGGTCCTTGAGGAGTTTGGCATGGCAAATGAGGCCATGCTTGAGGAATGGTTGGCAGACGAAAAGGTATACCTCTGGTCTTTCAGGCATGAGCCACTAGAGGAGACGTTGAAGATGGAATATCTCCACAGGATGGTCAAACTTTCAGGCAGCCAGTACATATGTACATTGTTGTCAACTAGTGGCAAATGCTTATGTTAACCTCAGAGTATAGGCGTGAACTCAACAATGTGTTCGCTATGTGGTCTGTGCAGGTGCCGAATTCATATGAGGCAAATGTCAGTCAAGCAAGGAAAACCAAGACCACAAGACAGCATGTGATGGAGAAACATGAGACAAATCTCAGGATGGTGCAGGAACTGGAAGGGAAGCTTAGGGTAGATGTCTGTTGGACACCCAATGATCATGATTGGCAAGCCTCTGTGAAATTGGTCGCAGAAAGGGAATACTATAGAGCATTGGACCATCTTGAGGGACTGATTGTAGCATGCCTCTTTGAGCTTTCAAAGATGAACTGAGCAGACACAGGTAAGTCTTTGTTATTCTATTTTATTTTTCTCGCCATTGCTGAGTTCATGCACTACAGGATACAAACTGCACAAACACATTGTGACTGCACTGCAGCAGCGGTCTGCCACAATTCAGACCACGCTGGAATGCTACAACATGGCTGCTACTGCTATGGTGCCACCTCACAGACAGCTTCACTGGGATGAGGTGGTTGAGTACACGTTCCTTTCAGAATTCGACCTCCTCCGTGATACACGACAAGATGTCTCTTACTGCCCTTGGACCACCCCCACTGGTCAACAAGCTATGGATTCATACTTCAAGCACCACCGTGCTGAAGAAGAAATTGCTTGATTAAACATTGAAATTCATTGGCTTGTTACCTACATCAGAGATGAGGAACACTATCTATGTACAAGCATGCAAGGATGCCTCAAAAGTACAGCACCCAGGACTTGCACATCAAATATCCATCAAGCACAACATCCACAGCCACTTCCATAGAAGTCATATCCAAACTCTCTACACCATTTCACAGCTCCAGAGTTCTCAGGGATGCTAAGCCCAGGCCAGAGCAAGCAGATGGGGCTCAGTGAAAGTGGGAGTTCACCCATTCCCATCATCCCTAGTTTCCTGTGCTGCCCTCAGCCCCTGCAACATTTTCCTGGGACAGAGTTGATTGTAGATAATAAAGAAGACCTGAGATGAAGCAGATGCAGATGAGGGTGTCGAGGAGGCATTGCGCACTCTTCAA
>JBBPSD010000789.1:0-16164 GCA_038093415.1 Xerocomellus chrysenteron | reverse complement strand
CCATTGCTCAGCAGCCCACCCGCAATCCTCATTGGTTCTTACCGAGACCACGAGAACCTTCGCCCACCGACTCCCCCTCCAAACCTTCCCACTTGGATACCGAGGAGGAAACCCTTGACCCTGACACCACTCTTCTGACCACCCAGGAAGAAGATGAAACCCGTACGTTATCCCACCAGCTCTCCGCTTCCCTCTTCCTCCCCAGAATCCCTACTCCACCATCCCCCACTCCAATCAACACCACCCCCCTCTTTCCCCTTCCACCACCACCGCCGCCGCCACCCCTCCTCTCCCGTTTTCCCCCCTTTCCATCTCCGCTGCCAATGTCTACCAGACCCACCGAGTTATGCATCGGTACCCCCAAAGCGTTTGACGGATCCTATGAAAAATCTCAACACTGGTTGCACGCTGTGCAATTTTACCTCCTTGTTAACAAAACTGTCTATGACAATGACGATAAGCAAATCGCTTTCGCCCTTTCATACATGACCAAAGGATCGGCCCTTACTTGGGCTGCGACCTTCCGCCAGAGCGCCATCTCTGGAACCACGTTCTCCCTCGGAACCTTCACCGATTTTGTCGTGAAGTTCAATACCACATTTAAGCACCACAACATCACCGGAAATGCCATCTCTTGGCTGTCCACTAGGCGAATGTTGAAAAACGCCAAGAACAACTCCTACTCCCCCTCGTTAACAGAATACATTTCCACCTTTAAGAACCATGTGGCGCTAGCCAACATCTCTGACCCCAACGTCTTGATCAGATACTTTTCCGCAGGAATCCCGCCGCCCCTGATGCGCCGCATCATGTCCATGGACACCGTCCCCTCCACCATCGACGAATGGTACAAGAAAGCCATTGCCTTCCAAACCCAATGGGAGTGACCTGACGACATAGCCCGGAGGAACTCAAAATCCTCTCACCAGGCCTACCACTCCTTCTCCAACCCTTCCAACGCCAAGACCCATGACCCTGATGCCATGGTCGTCGATACCATCAAAGTCTCAAAGCTTACCCCGGAAGAACGCAAACGATGCATTGAAAAGAAACTCTGCTTCCGCTGCCAGAAACCCAGTCATCTTAGTACCACATGTGCCGCCTTTGCTCAAAGAGGCAACCAGAAGGTACAGAAAGTTAGCAGCGAGGAGTTGCCCAAGCTTGAGGAGGTCGCCAATGACGAAGAGGAGGAAGTGGTACGAAAAATTTCATTCAAACCCCTGGATTTTTAGATAGGAAGAGTTCTCCAACGCAAACCCTTCCTTCCGTATCGTGCGCAAATGTATTTGTAAAGTCTACACCCACTATGCAAATCCCAGTCCAACTCGTTACCCCCTCGCACACGATGAAAGCCGTTGACACAAGAGCCCTTATCGACAGTGGGGCAAGCATCTCCTGTATTGACTGGGGGTTCGTCAGAAAGCAACGAATCCCCACCCAACGTCTAAAAACTCCAATCCAAGCCCGAAACACGGACAACTCGGACAACTCTAAGGGAGTAATCCGATTCTCCACCACCCTGTTCCTCGATATCGGAGGAATAACCCGCCACGCTACCCTCTATGTCATGAACCTAGGAAACGAGAACGTAATCCTGGGACTTCCCTGGCTGAAAGACGTCAACCCCACCATCAATTGGGTTGATAAGACCATTTCCATCAAAGAATCCCTTGATCAATCCCAAGAGCTATTCCTATCCTTCTCCGCCAACACCAAACGCCACGAATCCCACTTCATCCGACCCTCTGTTAAACCCCCGCGACACGTTAACGTAAACGCCATCACCAACTGACACCTCTTCGCCTACAATGGTTGGGAAACAGAGAATGAGTATATCAATCGTGCTAAGCAGAACCACGCCATTTACCAGATCATCCGGTGTGGGTCCCGCTTTATCCCAGCAGGATCACCGATCATTGCCAAACTGACCAATGCTACCGAACTCACAGCAGCCGCTGAAAAATCCAAACCCAAAGTCGCCCTTCCCCCCGAATACTCTTCTTTCTCCTCCGTGTTCTCAAAAGAGGCCACCAACCATGTTCCCCCTTCCCGACCCTATGATCATGAGATCAACTTCAACGACTCATTCTCCCCGAAAATCAGGAAGGTATACCCTCTCTCTCCCGACGAGCACAAAGCCACCGAGGATTTCTTGGATGAGAACCTCGCCTCCGGAAAAATACGACCGTCCAATTCACCGCAAGCCTCCCCCTTCTTTTTCGTCAAAAAGAAAGATGGCGGACTCCGCCCCTGCCAGGACTACCGCTACATCAACGAACACACCATTCGTGACACTTACCCCCTTCCCCTTATCTCCGACCTCGTAGACAAACTCTGCGATGCCAAAGTATTCACCAAGTTCGACGTCCGTTGGGGATACAACAACGTACGGATCAAGGATGGCCACCAATGGAAGGCGGCCTTCATCACCCACAAGGGACTCTTTGAACCCACCGTCATGTTCTTTGGACTTACCAATTCGCCCGCCACCTTCCAATGTTTCATGAACGACTCCTTCCATGATATGATTGCTGAAGGATGGCTCGTCATCTATATGGATGACCTCCTCATCTTCTCCCCCGACACCACCCTCCATGAGGAACGCACCAAACGCGTCCTACAACGAATGACCAAACTTGACCTCCATCTAAAACTCGAAAAATGCAAGTTCGCCACCGACGAGGTAGAATACCTCAGAATGATGGTCAAACCTGGCCAATTAGCCATGGACCCAGTTAAACTCAACGGAATCGCGAGTTGGCCTACCCCAACCAAGGTGAAAGATGTTTGCTCTTTCCTTGGATTCGCCAATTTCTACTGACGCTTTGTCCCTGACTACTCCAATGTCGCCCGCCCCCTACTCAACCTTACTAAAAAGAACCTTCCTTGGAATTGGTCCCCCTCTTGTCAAGCCTCCTTCGATTCCCTAAAACACCTCCTTCTCTCCAAGCCCATCCTCCACCTCCCTAACCTATCCGCCCCCTTCACCGTTGCCACCGACGCTTCCAAACACGCATCCAGTGCCATTCTTCTCCAGACTGATTCTAATGGAGACTGGCACCCTTGTTCCTACCTCTCGCAGTCCTTCTCCCCCGCCGAGCGCAACTACGACATCTACGACCGCGAACTCCTTGCAGTACTTCGTGCCCTAAAGTCCTGGCACCACTATCTTCACGGTTCCCCTTTCCCGGTGCAGGTCTTCACTGACCACAAGAACCTCACCTACTTCCGACAACCCCACGCGCTCAACCGCCGCCAAGCGCGTTGGCTTATTGACCTTGCCGACTTTGACCTCAAAATGGTCCATGTGCCCGGAAAGCTCCTCGCCGGCCCTGACGCCCTTTCTCGCCGACCTGACCTCCTCCCTGTGAACAACTCCGACAATGCCGACGTCACTCTCCTCCCGCCTTCCCTTTTTGTCAACTTAATCGATACCGCCCTCTCACAGCGCATTGAATCCGCATCTGTGGGTGACCCCCTCGTCCTGCAAGCTCTCCAGTCCATGCACGACGATATTCCCCTTCCTTTCTGTTCCTGACTTGCTGACTGGCAGGTTGACGCGGGCATCCTTACCTACAAGGGCCGCGTCTACGTCCCCACAGACTGTTACGGTTTGTCTCCTTTATCATGGTATCCTTCTCCTTTCCTTCTTACGCCGTACTCATCTACTCTTTGGTATGTTCTCATACGATTGGGTACATTCTCTGATTCTTCTAAGTCCCCTGAACTCTTCTTTTATCGAACTATAACCTGCGCCGTTCTTCCTTTACTACTTCCGGACGGGGTGATACCGGTTGACTCATTAGTGATTACGCTTATCTTGGACAGCCTCACTTTTCGTCCGATTCTCTCGTATCGGACACGTAGTTTCCATTACTCATCGATTCCCTCTTGTTCTATGGAGTTCTACGCTTACGTGTCCCCTAGTATAAGTAGGTAGCTGCATGTACTTTACACCCATTCTCGTTCTACGCAATCTAGCGTATTCTTGGATCCTTAAGCAATCGGCTTAAGACCTCTGATCTTCTGAGTCTCTGACACTCGACCTTTGAATTGACTTGAGGACGAAGCGTCTCTTTGTGAGTACCTCCCTCGAGACAATTAGGTTTCGCTCGACCTACCAAGAGTACGTCTCGCATAACAAAAGAACGAGAATCTCCTCTCGTCCCTCCTATCTAGGAGAAGGACCGACCACCCTCGCACCATTTCCCACCGAACACTGAGACGAGCCTACGGGCTTAATCACCCCGAGGACAGCGATGAGGAAGAACGACCCGCTTCCCCAAGACCCACCACCACAGCACCCTCAACCCCAAGAACACCCAAACAAAGCGCAGTTCCCCCCGCACCACCTAGACAACCACTCGCACCCCCAGCACCACCAGCCGTACCCATGTCCACCAAGGCCACAGAACTCAAGGCGGCCCTCCCCGCAGACTTTTCTGGAGAACCTTCTGACACAGTACGATGGATCAAGGCCATGAAGGCCTACTTTTCCATCAACTCCACGATTTATACCTCAGACACCGACAAGGTCATGACCACATTGAATAAAATGAGCAAGGGACGAGGAGTCTCTTTCTCGGAAATGTGGTACGACAGGATGGCGGATACTTCCGTCGCTAACTCAGAAAAAGCCTTTGACAAGTTCGCGTCTAACTTCGAGTCCACCTTCTTTCCTTATGATACTAAAGCAACCGCACGCTTCGAGCTCACCAAACTCGCCCAGAAATCATTCAAACGCTCCGATGGAGTCATGGACGATGGCTTCCAAAAGTATATCACTGATTTTCAGAACCTTGCCTCTAAAGCAGGAATCTCCGACGACGTCACCCTCATCGATCAATTCTCTTTAGGACTTGACCAACAACTTGCAACCATGATTCTTTCCATGTCCTCGATACCCACCACCGTCGCTAAATGGATCGAGCAGGCCAAGGTGTTCCACGCTCAGAAGATGAGAATTCTTGCGCTGAAGGGAGGACGACTTCCTTCCACTGTCCATTCCCCCCGAACTACTCACGACCCCAATGCCATGGACATTGACGCCATTTCCCTCTCTAAGCTTACCCCTACGGAGAGAGCGAGATGCATCAAAGAAGGACTTTGCTTCCGCTGCAGGAAGAAGGGCCACAGCGCCAACAAATGCAACAACGCCCGAAGCACCCCAGCCGTATCTTACCCGCGCCCCCAGACCATTCGCTCCGCCGAAACCAAGGCCCCTGCCACGACTCCTCCTGCCAAGACCCCTTCGCCTATCGAAACCTACATTAATTCCTTGAACACTCAAGGGAAGAACGAGACGGAGATCCTTCAAGTACTCCAGATGTGCTACGAAGAACCGAAGGAAGAGATTTCTGTCGTCTCCACCCAGGATTTTTAAATGGGGAAGCCACCTCAACGTTGCCTTCTCTCATTACCTCTCATGTACTAGTAGCACCTTCCAATGAACGAACTCTCCGCTTTCCCATCAAACTACTAGTAGGAAACCAAACCGTTGAAACCTCAGCCCTCGTTGATTCCGGAGCAACCAGAAACTTCATCGACCTCGGACTATTGTCGCTCGCCAACTTCCCCTTGAAACGACTTCCTCAGCCCATTGGTGCTTTCAACGTTGATGGAACCCCCAACCGACGAGGAACCATTCTGTGGAAGGCCCACACCCATATGGTATTACCACACGGATCCGATGACATAGACCTAATGGTCGTCAGTCTTGGACGCAAACAGATCATCTTAGGAATGCCATGGCTACGATCCATAAACCCTCGCATTGACTGGAAAAGCAACACCCTTTCCTTCCCCAGTACCGCCAATCCGAACAATGAGGACGACCTGACCCCTCAACGATATCTACTCCGCTGGCTTGGATGTGACTCTGACATGGAACTTGCGTCACTCTTTTCACAGCGATATTCTTCTGAGGATGATGCGTCTCTTCGTGAGCACCTCCCTCAGAAAGATCTCTATTGCGAACATCTCAACAAAATCACGTTGTCCACCGAGCTAGTGCAGGCATCTAAGGCCCCAGAACAGATGATTCCTGATTGGTGCTCTGATCTCAAGGATGTATTCTCCGAGAAAACCCATGATATTCTCCCTCCTCACCGATCCTATGACCACACCATAGACCTTAAACCCTCATTTGTTCCGAAAATCGCTAAGGTATACCCTCTTAACCCGAAAGAGCAAGACGCATGTAAAGCGTTTATCGACGAGCACCTCAAGACCGGATGGATTGTCCCATCCAAATCTCCACAAGCTGCCCCTTTCTTCTTTGTTGCAAAGAAAGATGGTTCACTACGCCCTTGTCAGGATTACCGGTACCTAAACTCTCACACCATTCGCAACGCTTACCCCCTACCTCTGATCCCGGAGTTAATTGACAACATGAAGGACTCCACCATATTCACCAAATTTGACGTCCGATGGGGATTTAATAACATCCGCATTCGTGAAGAAGACCAATGGAAAGGAGCGTTCATCACTCCTTTCGGACTTTTTGAACCCACCGTTATGTTCTTTGGCTTTTGCAACGGACCACCCACGTTCCAGTCCTTTATGAATCACATATTCGCAGATATGATCGCTGAGCGCTGGCTCAAGATCTATATGGACGACCTCGGAATCCATACCCAAGGCGATCTCGCACTCCATCATGAACGAACCCGTCGCGTACTCCTTTGACTCCGGGAACACGGACTCTCTCTCAAGCTTTCCAAATGCACATTCGACGTTCCACGTATCGAATTTCTTGGTATGATTATCGGTCAAGGACGAATTGAGATGGACTCTGTCAAACTCTCTGCCATTAAGGAATGGAAACCACCCGCCTTTGTCAAGGGTGTTCGATCTTTCCTTGGATTTGCGAACTTCTATCGCAAGTTTATCCCCAACTTCTCCAACGTTGTCACTCCTCTCAACTTACTCACACGGAAGGATCAGCCATGGGCCTGGACCAATCTTCAACAACGGGCATTTGATACCCTTAAAGCTGCCTTTTCTTCTGGACCCGTCCTATCTATTCCTGACGTCACTCGGCCATTCTCTATTATGACCGACGCTTCCCTATTCGCTGCAGGAGCCATCTTGCTCCAAGCTGATACCAACAGAGATCTTCACCCCTGCGCTTATTTCTCTCGAACTTTCCTTCCCGCTGAGCGAAACTACGACATCTACGACAGGGAACTCCTTGCGGTCATCCTTGCCCTCACAGAGTGGCGACAATACGTACAGGGTACATCTCATCCCGTTACTATCATCACCGATCACAAAAACCTGTCCTACCTAAAGGATCCCCGTAAGCTCTCTCGTCGGCAAGCCCGATGGTCTCTTTTCTTACAGGACTTCGACATCGTCTGGAAAGTCCTCCCTGGTACCAAACTTGCTCCCGCTGACGCCCTCTCTCGCTATAACCAGGTCGACACTTCCCTCGACAATGACAATACCTCCATCGTTCCTGAACCCGCCGTGATTAATGCTCTTGATCTCACCCTCACCCGCCACATTCAGTCATCCTCCTCCACTGACCCTCTTGTACTTCGTGCTATTCAGAACCTATCTGATGATACACCTCTTTTTCCACGTTCCTCCCTCACTGACTGGACATTTGACAATGGACACCTATACTACAAGAATCGAATGTACGTACCACCGTCCGCCCGCTCCTCTCTCCTCCACTCTCTCCATTCCTCTCCCCTCTCGGGCCATCTGGGACGTTTTCGCACCAAGGCTATTGTTGAGCGTGACTTTTGGTGGCCTGGGCTTTCCGTCTTCGTTAACACCTTCGTTGCCGGCTGTGCCGTTTGCCAACAGAATAAGACTATTACACACCCTGTTACCCCTCCACTTTCTCCTATCAAATCCTCTTCTTGCCTGCCGTTTAAACAACTCTCTGTCGACCTTGTCACCGATCTACCCTTTTCCCACGGTCATGACTCCCTAATGGTCGTGGTCAACCATGGCCTTACAAAGGGGGTAATCCTAGTCCCTTGTTCAAAAACTATTGACGCGAACGGTATCGCCCAACTCTTTTTTGACCATGTGTTCAAACGCTTCGGACTTCACGATACCCTCATCTCGGACCGAGGACCTCAGTTCGCTTCTGCGTTCGCCAAGGAACTTGCCAGGATCCTCAAATACAATGTTCGACTTTCTACGGCCTACCACCCTCAGACCGACGGACAGACCGAACGAACCAATCAAGAAGTCAAAACCTATCTTCGTATCTTCTGCGCCAATAACCCACATCAATGGTCCAAGTTCCTTACGGCTGCTGAATTTCAGCATAATTCGGTCCCTCACAGCTCAACCAAAGTGTCCCCTTTTTCTCTCCTCCTCAGATATGACCCTCGTTCCTACCCCTCCCTTGGCAAAACCTTCCTCCCTGCCCTAGAAAGTCGTCTCTCCTCCTTAGACTCAGCAAGAAAAGAAGCCCTTGCTGCACATGAATCTGCCCAACGGATCATGATAGAACGATCTTCTCGAAGCTTCTCCCCGTGGAAGGTCGGAGATAAGGTTTGGCTAGAGGCTACTAATCTCCGGATCCCTTACCCCTCTCGGAAACTCACGCCCAAACGACATGGTCCTTTTGAAATTGCTCAGGTACTATCTCCCCTCGTATACCGCTTACGCCTTCCCTCCACATGGAAAATCCACAATGTGTTCCACGCCACCCTTCTATCTCCTTACCGTCAAACTGAAGCACATGGTCCCTCATTCTCCCGACCTCCTCCTGACGTGATTGACTCCGACGAAGAATATGAAGTTGATCACATTGTCTCTCACAAGGGCTCCCCTGGCCGACGCCAGTACCTGACCGCATGGAAAGGCTATCTGTTACGCGAGACGTACTCTTGGTAGGTCGAGCGAAACCTGATTGTCTCGAGGGAGGTACTCACGAAGAGACGCTTCGTCCTCAAGTCAATCCTAAGGTTGAGTAGCAGAGGTTCAAAGAGACAGAGGTCTTAAGCCGATTGCTTAAGGATTCAAGAATACGCTAGATTGCGCAGAACGAGAATGAGGACTAGAATACATGCAGCAGCCTACTTATACTAGGGGACGCGTAAGCGTAGAACTCCATAGAACAAGAAGGAATCGATGAGTAATGGGGAATACGTGTCCGATACGAAAGAATCGGACAGAAGAGGAGGCTGTCCATGATAAGCGTAAGCACCGATGAGTCAATAGGTATCGTCCCGTCCGGTAGTAGTAGAACGAGAACGGCGCGGGTTATAGTTCGATAAAAGAAGAGTTTAGAGAACTCAAAAGAATCAGAGAATGTACCCAATCATAAGAGAACATACCAAAGAGCAGATGAGTGCGATGTAAGAAGGAAAAGAGAAAGGTACCGTGATAAAGGAGACAAACTGTAACACTATCCTTCTTCTGAAAATACGTGGGAACCCGAAATTAATCTCCGTCATGCCCCCACGATTTTACAAACATATAAACAGGCTCGTGGTATTACTTGAACTTCATCCTCTCTCTTTTCCTCTCTTCTCTAGGAAGCGGTGTCTCTATGTGAAGTACCCCCCTATTGAATGAACTTTGTCTTATTCCCCGACGAACATGTCTTTTCTCTCATCCTCAATCTCTTCGTCTTCACTATCTTCTTCTTCATCTACTTCCCCGCTGCAATCGCGATGGGTATATCCTACCTGTTTACCCATCTTTGCCGCCCATTCTCTTTACGCCGCCATCCTCGCCAACCCCGTTGTCCTCCGCACCGTAGAAGATCTGATCAGTCAGGAGCTAGTTCGTCTGTTCCATGATGTCGCAACAGCACAACGATACCACGCCCTCTCTGCTCCACAAGATTTACCCACAGACTTCGGCGTCCCTCTAAGAATGTCTCTGGCCCGACTCCCCGATAGGATTTTATCTATTCTTCATCTTCATGGTTTTCATTCCTTCGTTGAACAAATTCCCCTGTCTACCATTTACCCTACATTCCGACGTATCTTTCTCTCCATGACCATGGAACACCGCGACCACTACCTCACTCAATCTGAACTCCCGCCTCTTCGAACTCCCTCTCCCATCCCGGTTCCCCCACCTCATTCCCCTACTACGTCTCTACTCGCACGAATCTCGTCCCCTGCTTTATCCGATACTTCTTCCTCTCTTACTGCCGTCGACCCAGAATACGGCTGGGATGAAGATGCCGTGAACGCCAATCGTTCTTTCGTAGTACAACTTGGTGACAATCGTCCGGTCCTCTCTGCCCCAACTCGCCTTCTTAATGTCCCAATCACTTGCCGCCCCGCTTCTGCGTTGACTGAATGCTTTCAGTGCCATGGTGCAGGTCACTATCGCGAGGATTGCCCCCTCTACATCTGCCCACATTGCCATACCTCCGCCCCAGGACACCCTCAAACCTCTTGTCTGTCTACCCAATGCGACTTTTGCAGCAGATGGGGACATAGCACCAGATTTTGTCCCACGAGAATGTGTAACCTATGTGACCAAGGAGCCCACGTCGCTGACGATTGCCCGACTGCTGTTCTTTCCCCTGAACAGGCTACTCATATCTTTGGGGGTTCCTCCAACTAAGGATAGGCTTTTGCCTCGTGGAGTTCTGATTGAACCTGGGGTTCGATTGTACGAAGGGGGTAATGTTACAGTTTATCTCCTCTATCATGGTACCTTTCTCTTTTCCTTCTTACGTCGCACTCATCTACTCTTCAGTATGTGCTCATACGATTGGGTACATTCTTTGATTCTCTTAAGCTCCTTTAACTCTTCTTTTATCGAACTATAGCCCGCGCCGTTCTTATCTTACTACTACCGGACGGGATGATACCTGTTGACTCATCTATGCTTACACTTATCTTGGACAGCCTTGTCTTCCGTCCAATTCTCTCATATCAGACATGTATTCCCTATTACTCATTGATTCCTTCTTGTTCTATGGAGTTCTATGCTTACGCGTCCCTTAGTATAAGTAGGCAGCTGCATGTACTGTTATACTCATTCTTGTTCTACGCAATCTAGCGTATTCTTGGATCCTTGAGCAATTGGCTTAAGACCTCTGTTTCTCTGAACCTTTGACACTCGACCTTCGGATTGACTTGAGGACGAAGTGTCTCTTCGTGAGTACCTCCCTGGAGACAATCAGGTTTCGCTCAACCTACCAAGAGTACGTCTCGCATAACAAAAGAACAAGAATCTCCTTTCATCCCTCCTATCTAGGAGTAGGACTGACCACCTTCGAACCATTTCCTACCGAGCACTAAGACGAGCCTACAGGCTTAACCACCCCGAACTCAACGACGAGGAAGAACGATCATCTTCCCCAGAACCTTCGACCACTGTACCATCGACTTCGAACCCACAGACCCCAAGGACCCCTAGACAAAGCGCAGTTCCCCCTGCACCACCAAGACAACCACCAGTGCCCCCAGCACCACCAGCAACACCCATGTCCACCAAAGCCACAGAACTCAAGGCGGCACTCCCCGCAGATTTCTCAGGAGAACCCTCTGACGCAGTACGATGGATCAAGGCCATGAAGGCCTACTTTTCCATCAACTCCATGATCTACACCTCAGACACTGACAAGGTCATGACCACGCTAAACAAGATGAGCAAGGGACGAGGAGTCTCTTTTTCTGAAATGTGGTATGACAGGATGGCGGATACTTCAGTCGCCAACTCTGAGAAAACCTTCGATAAGTTCGCATCTAACTTCGAGTCCACCTTTTTCCCCTACAACACCAAGGCAACCACATGCTTCGAGCTCACCAAGCTTGCCCAGAAATCATTCAAACGTCCCGATGGAGTCATGGACGATGGCTTCCAGAAATATATCACCGATTTTCAGAACCTTGCCTCTAAGGCAGGAATCTCCGATGATGTCACCCTCATCGACCAGTTCTCCTTAGGACTTGACCAACAACTCACGACCATGATCCTCTCCATGTCCTCGATACCTACCACTGTCGCTAGATGGATCGAACAAGCCAAGGTATTCCATGCCCAGAAAATGCGAATCCTTGCGCTGAAGGGAGGACGACTTCCTTCCACTATCCATTCCCCCCGAACCACTCATGACCCCAACGCCATGGACATCGATGCCATCTCCCTCTCTAAACTCACCCCTATGGAAAGGGCGAGATGCATCAAAGAAGGACTTTGCTTCTGCTGCAGGAAAAAGGGCCACAGTGCCAACAAATGTAACAACGCCCGAGGCACTCCCACTGGAGCTTATCTGCGCCCCCAGACCATTCGCTCCGCCGAAACCAAGGCCCCTACCACAACTTCCCCCGCCAAGACCCCCTTGCCTATCGAAACCTATATTGATTCCCTGAAGACTCAAGGGAAGAACGAGACGGAGATCTTTCAAGTACTCCAGATGTGTTACGAGGAACCGAAGGAAGAGATTTCTGTCGTCTCCACTCAGGATTTTTAGACGGAGAAGCCACCTCAACGTTGCCTTCTCCCACTGCCTCTCATGTACTAGTAGCACCTTCCAATGAACGAACTCTCCATTTTCCCATCAAGCTACTTGTCGGAACCCAAACCGTCGAAACCTCTGCCCTCGTTGATTCTGGAGCGACCGGAAACTTCATTGACCTCGGACTATTGTCACTCGCCAACTTCCCTTTGAAAAAGCTCCCCCAGCCCATTGGCGCTTTCAACGTTGATGGAACACCCAACTGACGAGGAACTATCCTTTGGAAAGCCCGCACCCACATAGTATTACTACACGGATCCGACGACCTAGACCTAATGGTCGTCAGTCTTGGACGCAAACAGATCATCTTGGGAATGCCGTGGCTACAATCTATAAACCCTCGCATTGACTGGAAAAGTAATACCCTTTCCTTCCCCAAGACCGCTAACCCGAACAATGAGGACGATCTAACCCCTCAACGATATTTACTCCACTGGCTCGGATGCAACTCCAACATGGAACTTGCTTCTCTCTTTTCTCAGCGATATTCTTCTGAGGATGATGCGTCTCTTCGTGAGCACCTCCCTCAGAAGGATCTCTATTGTGAACATCTCAATAAGATCACGCTGTCCACCGAACTCGCACAAGCATCAAAAGCCCCAGAACAGAAGATTCCCGATTGGTGCTCTGATCTCGAAGATGTATTCTCCGAGAAGACCCACGATATTCTTCCTCCTCACCGATCCTATGACCACACCATTGATCTTAAACCCTCGTTTGTTCCGAAAATCGCCAAGGTATACCCTCTTAACCCGAAAGAACAAGAGGCATGCAAGGTGTTCATTGACGAGCACCTTAAGACTGGACGGATTGTCCCATCCAAATCCCCACAAGCCACCCCCTTCTTCTTTGTTGCAAAGAAGGACAGTTCACTTCGCCCTTGTCAGGACTATCGGTACTTAAATTCTCACACCGTTCGCAACGCTTACCCCCTACCTCTCATCCCGGAGTTAATTGATGACATGAAAGACTCCACCATATTCACCAAGTTTGACGTCCGATGGGGATTCAACAATATTCGCATTCGCAAGGAAGACCAGTGGAAAGGAGCATTCATTACTCCTTTCGGACTTTTTGAACCCACTGTCATGTTCTTCGGTTTTTGCAACGGACCACCTACGTTCCAGTCTTTCATGAACCATATATTCGCAGACATGATCGCTGAGCGCTGGCTCAAGATCTATATGGACGACTTAGGAATTCATACCCGGGGTGACCTCGCACTCCACCATGAACGTACTCATCACGTCCTCCTTCGCCTCCGCGAACACAGACTTTCTCTCAAACTCTCCAAATGCACCTTCGACGTCCCACGCATCGAATTCCTTGGCATGATCATCGGCCAGGGAAGAATCGAGATGGACTCGGTCAACCTCTCTGCCATTAAAGAATGGAAACCCCCCGCTTCGGTCAAAGGCGTCAGATCTTTCCTCGGATTTGCGAACTTTTATCGCAAATTTATCCCCAACTTCTCCAACGTTGTCGCTCCCCTCAACCTACTCACACGAAAGGATCAGCCATGGGCCTGGACCAATCTCCAACAACATGCGTTCGACACTCTTAAGGCCGCCTTTTCTTCTGGACCCGTACTATCCATTCCCGACGTCACTCAACCTTTCTCCATTATGACCGACGCTTCTCTATTTGCCGCCGGCGCTATCTTACTCCAAGCTGATACCAATGGTGATCTCCACCCTTGCGCCTACTTCTCCCATACTTTCCTCCCTGCCGAACGAAACTACGACATCTATGACAGGGAACTCCTTGCGGTCATCCTTGCCCTCACTGAATGGCGACAATACGTTCAGGGTACATCTCATCCCGTTACTATCATCACCGATCACAAGAACTTGTCCTACCTAAAGGACCCCCGTAAGCTTTCTCGTAGGCAAGCCCGATGGTCTCTTTTCTTACAGGACTTCGACATCGTCTGGAAAGTCCTCCCTGGTGCTAAACTCGCCCCCACCGACGCCCTCTCTCGCTATAACCAGGTCGACACTTCCCTCGACAATGATAACACCTCCATTGTTCCCGAACCCGCCGTGATTAACACCCTCGATCTCACCCTCGCCTGCCACATTCAGTCGTCCTCCTCCACCGACCCTCTCGTACTTCGTGCTATTCAGAACCTAGCTGATGATACCCCTCTTTTTCCACGCTCCTCCCTCGCTGACTGGACTTTTGACAATGGACACCTCTATTACAAAGGACGAATGTATGTACCGCCGCCAGCTCGTTCCTCTCTCCTTCATTCCATCCATTCCTCTCCTCTCTCGGGCCATCTCGGACGTTTTCGCACCAAGGCCATCATTGAACGCGACTTTTGGTGGCCTGGACTTTCCGTCTTTATCAATAACTTCATTGCCGGCTGCGCCATTTGCCAGCAGAACAAAGTTCGCACACACCCTGTCACCCCGCCGCTTTCTCCCATCAAGTCCTCCTCTTCCCTACCGTTCAAACAACTTTCCGTCGACCTCATCACCGATCTACCCCTTTCTCATGGACATGACTCTCTAATGGTCGTGGTCGACCATGGCCTTACGAAGGGGGTAATCCTAGTCCCTTGTTCAAAGACTGTCGATGCGAATGGTATTGCCCAACTCTTTTTCGACCATGTATTCAAACGCTTCGGACTTCACGATACCCTCATCTCCGACCAAGGACCACAGTTTGCCTCAGCATTCGCCAGAGAACTTGCTAGAATCCTCAAATATGACGTTCGACTTTCCACCGCATACCATCCTCAGACTGACGGACAGACCGAACAGACTAACCAAGAAGTCGAAACCTATCTTCGTATCTTTTGTGCCAACAATCCCCACCAATGGTCCAAGTTCCTTACGTTTGCTGAATTCCAACACAACTCCGTTCCCCACAGTTCAACCAAAGTCTCCCCTTTCTCTCTCCTTCTTGGATACGACCCCTGTTCATACCCTTCTCTCGGCAAGACCTTCCTCCCTGCCTTAGAAAGTCGTCTCTCCTCTTTAGACTTGGCAAGAAAGGAAGCCCTCGCAGCACATGAATCTGCCCGACGGATCATGATAGAACGATCTTCTTGAAGCTTCTCCTCCATGGAAGGTCGGAGATAAGGTTTGGCTAGAAGCTACTAATCTCCAGATTCCTTACCCCTCTCGGAAACTTGTGCCCAAATGACACGGTCCTTTTGAAATCGCTCAGGTACTATCTCCCCTCGTGTACCGCTTACGCCTTCCCTCCACATGGAAAATCCATGACGTGTTCCACGCCACCCTTCTATCTTCTTATTGCCAAACCGAAGCACATGGTCCCTCTTTCTCCCGACCTCCTCCTGACGTAATTGACTCCGAAGAAGAGTACGAAGTTGATCACATTGTCTCTCACAAGGGCTCCCCTGGCCGACGTCAGTACCTGACCACATGGAAAGGCTATCCTTCTTCTGAAAACACGTGGGAACCTGAAGTCAATCTCCGTCACGCCCCCACGATTTTACAAACATATAAACAGGCTCGTGGTATTACTTGAACTTCATCCTCTCTCTCTTTTCCTCTCTTCTCTAGGAAGCGGTGTCTCTATGTGAAGTACCCCCCTATTGAATGAACTTTGTCTTATTCCCCGACGAACATGTCTTTTCTCTCATCCTCAATCTCTTCGTCTTCGTTGTCTTCTTCTCCGTCTACTTCCCCGCTGCGATCGTGACGGGTATATCCTACCTATTTACCCACCTTTGC
>JBBPSD010000788.1:0-16179 GCA_038093415.1 Xerocomellus chrysenteron | reverse complement strand
AGAGCCAGACGGACCATCTGACAAGCCATAAGTTGTGTTGGGGGACCCCACAAGTGTAAAGGTCGAGCCAGGCGGCAAGATCGAAGCCAAGCGAAGTCAGGTCGTAGTGCACAACAGTTCAGGTGTATTGATGGCAGAGGAAGCACCACAGGACGAGGTGGAGAGGTCGATGATGCATTGAGACATGTCAATCGAGGGGGAGAAAGGGAATGCGACTCAGAGGGCACATGCACGATCAATGAAGGGAGTCGAAGAAAACTTTCAGCACACCTCAACGGATGGAGACAACATACCTGGAACACCACCTGACCCTCACCCACTGCTTACCAGCTTGCTGCGACCACCTGACGAGCCCCCAAGCATTGAGCTCGAGGGGGAGAGGTGAAATATTGTGAGTTGCGAAGACGAGCTCACTGGCGATGATATGGATGCGTCAGGACCATCTGAGGAAGACAAGGACACTAGGGGGCGGCTGAAGAAGCTGGCAAACATGTTGGATCACATCAGTGAATGCTCGAAGCGAAGAGCTCACAAGGACTCACCAAGGAAGGCTTAGGTCGAGCCAGACGACCTGGGAGACAAAGCAGACGTGTCAGCAGCATCAGAGGGCGTCGAGGACCATGGAAATGTGTCGAAGAATCTGCGGGAGACGTCAGAATGCGTTGGAGAATGGCCTGAGAGGAGAACTCGAGCAAACTCACTTAAGAAGACTCGAGACTGGCTATACAACCCGGGCGGTGAAGCGGTCAATGCAGACGACTGTTAAGACCGTGCAAACTTCTCACAGGAACTCCGGAAACTCCGGAGTTGGTCGGAGTTGGTTGGGACTTGGCCTTAGCTTGTGTGCTATGCCCTTGCTGTTAATTGGGTCCTGGAGGAGCAGAGCAGATCAGAACAACTCGGAGACATTGGTGATGTCGACGAGCTCAAGATAGATGATGATGATGAAGGTAATGCTGAAGTCTGAAGCCTGGATCGGATGAAGGGACAAACAGAGTCAGACAGAAGAAGTTTATCTAAGTTGATATTCAGACTGAAGTACATGAGGATAGTAAGTACAGATTATATACTACTGGAGTATACTACGGAGTCCTGAAGTGGAGCAGTGCTCCGGAGGTACGAAGGTACCGAGCTGTGGAAACACTGGGTTGGAGTAATCTACGAGGTGAGAGGAACAGATGTAGTACAGGATTAGAGGAATGAATGTAGAGGGACTAAAGGAGATAGTACACTGGATACTAATGGAGATTTACCAAGTTCGGAGTTCGGAGGTCTGGAGGTCCGGAGGTGTCCCAGAGGACTGGAGTTGACTCGGTAAAATCATGGATATGACAACGACCTCCACCTCTACCAGGGAGGCCCCACAAACCAAGGGAACCAGTGCAGCAGCGATACGAGCGCGCTTTAAAGATCCTTGCCCGGCTGTGATGGTTTCCTAAGAGTATAAACCTACCAACAAACTGTAGCAAGTATAGAAATAGTTAGTGAGTACGATTGGTTCGTCCCAAAAGAGACTTGGAAGGAAAGGGAGAAGTCCGGGAGAGGTCCGATCGACAGTACTCAGCGTTAAGAACAAGTCTGAGCGGAATGCGAGCGGTAGTCCGAGCGTTAATCCGATAGTCCAAGCGGTTTCGGTCCTATGGAATGAAAGAGAGAGACGGTAACTACACACTAGACGGTTTACTGCGTTCGGTGTTGAAGATGGTGACGGTGACGGTTGTTGTGAGCCAAAAAGGAGCTGGTATTTTCGATACCGTACATAGATATTATAGTCCGAGCATTCTCGGACTCTAACTACGACCAGAACTACTAGCCGTGACATGAAACCCAAAGGGGTAATGAAAATACACTATTGGAAATGAGCAGACAGGCGCCACCATCTGTCTAGGCAGAATGGAGCATTTTTATATAGCGGCCGTCACATGTGATCGATCCGGAATTAAAAGACGTAAGGAGGAATAATGATGAGGTCGCCGAAGTCCGTGGAAGGCACGTGGCAAGGAAGGACGACGGGACCGAGAAGTAGTAGAATGGACGATGATAAGATAAGGACTAACGGATAGTTCCGATATAGAAGACCGAGACGACCGACGCTCCGGAGTACCGGAGTACCTTCGGACTAAGACGGCTGGGCTCGGACTTGACAAGGATGCGTTGGGTAGGATATTTAGAGTGAAAGGGGATTCTGAATGTGGGGGAAATAGAGGATACGCCTACAGAGACATACCAGTCTCTACACCGCGTTCAACACCATCCGCGTTCATCACCATCCGCGTTCATCACCATCCGCGTTCATCACCATCCGCGTTCATCACCATCCGCGTTCATCACCATCCGCGTTCATCACCATCCGCGTTCATCACCATCTGTGTTCATCACCATTCACGTTCCCCCAGCCCAAGGACTTCTATGAGTTGGCTTTGTGCTGCTCGAACTTACTCTGTGGTCTGACTTTGTGTTGCACAGACTACGCTTTTGGACTTTGCGTCCATAAGATCGCCCTGTTGCCAACTCATATCAAGCGACAGTGGGATTGAAGATCTTTTGAAGTGTTTGTCTACCCTTCTCACCTTTCCTGGATCATGCTACTCACGTTGAGATTTGTGCGTCGTTGATTCCCCATTCATTGTGCTAATCATTACTTCAAGAACTGAAGACCTTTTGAAGTGTTTTGTCTGCCCTTCTTGGATCCTGCTACTTGTTGTTCAGGTACGGTATTGCACTTCAATGTCCATTCTTTTGAGATCACCAATGTTTCAGCCCATTCCTCCCCCGCCCATCATGACCACACCCAACTTGAGATATTCACCTCAAACCCGCCCTCAGGACAGTAAGCTTTCCTCCACTCTTTTTGAAATTAAACTCACTTGTGTCACTAGCAACATTTAACAGTTTGGATGCCAAATCACTCGCAGCTGACAATAATGGTACAACTGTCTACACCTCGCCAAATATGCCGTTCATTCCGGAACCCCACAATGGCAAAGAAGAACTGCGTGCTTGAGCAGATGGGCATTTCAGTGCTGCAGACTGTTTTCAATGGCCACAGATGTACTGCGACCAGTACCAATACACCGTCTGTGTCTGTCAGAAGGAAGAATACCCATCGCCTGACCTGCTCTCATGGGCATGGTATCGCCCCACCCTTGATGACTTTGAATCCCTGACCCATGCCACATTTCAGGTTGGGAAGCTGAGGAAAGAAAAGGCTATTGGCATCGCTTCCTTCTTGTTGCTTGTTTCTCAGCACTACAAGGAATAGAAGGACACATGCGGGACAAGCAGGACATAGCCAGTCAAATGGTCAAATCCCTCAAGCACAACATCATGCTGCTGTTCAACCATCCCCTTATTTTCCGCGACATCATTCTCTTCGTCGCTCAAGCGCAATGGTACTTCTTCAATATAATGGCATTCCTTGACTACATTATATTTGTCCAACCTCGCATTGCCTACCCTTCCGGCCCCCCCATTCCTGTCCGGTCCCACTGGTTGGGCTGCTTTACGCAAGACACCCAGATCTGTGATGATCTGTTTCACACTGGCATGCCAGTATGGCTGATATGGCCCCGACACACGATCACCTCTCAGACTAACATCGAGAGGCAGGTCAAGTACACATTTCCCGATGATATCATCCACAGCATGTACTCCGAACCAGGCGAATCCACCCACTGTCCTTTCATTGTCCTTTATCGTGGCCCAGGTGGCATGCAGTGTCATCTCCACACACGGCATGCCTACACAGGTTCTGCCAGTGTCAGTCCTAGTCCCAGCATGTCAGGTACCTCTTCTCTCCCCTCACAGGCGGGCAAAGTGCCCACTCAAGCTCAGGCCAGGAGAACAGAGAAAAAGAAATGCCCTTGTCCCCCATCAGGTGAGCGTTATGTGCCAATTTCGCCAATTTCGCAAGGGTTAATTGGCTGTGAAGGCTTGCACTCTGCAGGTCATAACCAATCGGAAGAGCTATGTGAGCCTGAGATACTGCTTCCTTTCCCCATGTGGGAAAATGCAATGAAACGTGTGGACAAAGACCCCTCCAGGGTGAAGAAGGGCATAGTGGACCCGGGGTATCGTGTCCCAGAACCGGCACTTTTCCTCTCAACCCTTTCCCCTGAGCGTCATAAGACTTTGATGACGAACTGACTCGCAATACACCCTCTCTGGATCAGTTGACTCGATCATGACCCTCCCGCCCGATTTCCTGTCCCCCAACATTGGAGAGACATTTTCCATGGCGTGCCCCTCAGGGAAGAACTCGAAGCAGCGGGCACAAGCCAAAATGGTTCTAGTGCAGCCAAGCATCGGAAGTTGGCCATGATGGATCTCTTTGGTGATGTGGTCGCTGTGATGATGCAAGGCGCCACTCTTGCCCCGACAAAAGTGGTGGAATGGCGTGGAACATGCACTCCAATCGCATCATTGATGAACCCACCACCCCACTTCATCAAGGCCATGCTATGGGAAAACTACGAGATTGGCTGGCGATATGAATTATGTGCCCTTGATCAAGCACTCAAACCTGACCTGTGGGCTAACAACCGTGTGGAGCGGCTCAGCTTCCTGCATGCCCTTTTCCCTGGCAGCTCAGATCTGGTCCTGTGGTCAGAACCACAGGTGGTGATCTTGAACTGACGGACAGTTTTCCAAACAACGAAACAATACTCCGTTCTTTCTGTCTCCTCCTCTCTACCTGGCCCAGGGGTGCGCACCCCTCATTTTCTTATGTTCATTTCAACAAAGGATCCAAGCACATGCAAGCCTACAAGTTGATGTCTTGTGCTTGCCATTTTCATATTCAAACCTTTTTTGATCATTTTGGCGATGCACCCCTTATCCCTCATTGTTTTCCCTTGGATTACAATGCAGTAGCCATGCTGTGATGTGTATGTAACATTTGTTTTTCATATGGTACACTGTTTCCTCTTCCGATGTCACTGCGATCACTTCACCAGCACATTTTGATCACATTCCTGGGTATGTGCATTAACTGCGAAACCTGCAGCCCGTGCTTGGCATCCCATCCATGTTACACGCAAGGTAGCACCCTCAGGCTGAGCAAACATGTGGTGAGTGTCATGTCTGGCCTGTCAAATTTAATGTGCACTCAATGTTTCCACTTTATAAATGTTCTCCTGAGGTCAAGTCTCATGTTGGGTTCACTACCTTTCCCTTTCTTGTTTCCGTACCTATTTGAGTGCGCAGCTTATTCCCGATGTCCTCTAACCTCAGATGCCAATCAGACTGTACTCGGACATTCTCATCCAAGAGAGGTTTGACACAGCATTGAAGCTCTTGTGATATCCACCATCGTGCACAAGCTGATGTCATGGCACAAGCAAACTCTTTCCTTTCCATGGAAGAACCTCGAACTAAGCACCTGGCATCTCATGAATTGGAAAAACAGCAGTGGAATTCAGAAAACCAATGCTGAAGTCACATGACTAGTATACGAGGTCCTTGAAGCCCCAGACTTCAAAATCGTGGACTTGTCAATGTTTGATGCCTCCAGGGAGACTGCTTGATTCGACGCTGCTGAGAAGGAGATTCCGCCTGAAGATCCATTTGGCATCGACAGGTGGAAACACACATCCATCGATATATCAGTACCTACAAGGGAAAAAAGAAAGGAGGGCAATGGTGTGACTTTCACTGTGGATGGTCTTCGCTATAGACCAATCCTAGATGTCGTCCACTTGGTATTTGCACAAGCCTCGTCCAGAAGCTTCCATTTCACACCTTTTAAAAGACTTTGGAAATCCCCCCTCATGGGTCGTGAGCAGCGCGTGTATGATGAACTGTATGCCTCAGATACCTGGAATCAAGCCCATGACAAAATAATGAAGCAGAGAAGAGGGGATGACTGTGAGTTGGAAAGGGTAGTTGCGGGCCTGATGTTCTGGTCTGATTCAACTCAACTTGCTCAGTTCAGGCATATGTCAGCATGGCCCATCTACCTATTCTTTGGTAACCTTTCCAAATATGTGCGATCCAACCCTGAATCGGGGTGCTGTCATCTGATCGTGTTCATACCACCGGTAGATCCATCCGTTCGATTCTCGCTTCAGATGTCCCATTTAATTTGTGCAGCTTCCTCAATCCATTCGCAAATTTTTCTCTTCGATCACCAGCAAAAAAAGACAACCGGGACCTCCTCACCCACTGCAAGTGAGAACTTGTTCATGCGATCTGGAAGCTATTACTTGATGAAGATTTTATCGAAGCTTACAAGAATGGTCTTGTCATGACATGCTTCAACAGGGTCAACAGGAGAATATACCCCAGGATATTTACTTACTCAGCTGATTATCCCGAAAAGTACATTTGTTGAAAGTCCATACTGATGGGATCCTCATCTGTTTGAAGGGTTCTTCTCGCAACCATTCGGGACAAAGGCAGCTGCCCATGTCCTTGTTGCTTGATCCTGAAATCCATGTTCCATCACGTTGGACTAGTCAGAGACCTGACTGCCAGAATTTCTCAAGCCAGAACCTACTTACTGGATAAAATCAATCTGGCATGTCATGCAGTTTACGTACTCGGGCAGTCCTTGAAGGGCACGACTGTCGAAACCCTTCTCAAAGACCAATCCCTCGTCCTGACCCTGGTAAGGTTACTCTTCGTCTCAGGCAGGAATCTTACCACACCTCTCAGAACTCTTTCTGAGAGCGACCATCGCCTTTGGGGTTCAATTTGTACCCAAATCTTGTGGTTGACTTTCTGCATGAGTTTGAGCTGGGTGTTCTTAAGGTGGTTCTAAAACATCTTTTCCGAATAATGTATGCTGTCGATCCACGTAAGTCTGACACACTCAATGAAAGGTGAGCTCGACAGCCTATGGACTACCCTGTCACTGACTCATCCCAACAAGTTCACACAAATATCTTCCTTTGGGCTGAACACCATATGTCATTTCCCTCCAGATGTGGCTGACATGAGCCAGCGGCCAGCATGGTTTTTTGAACAGGTTCTTCAGGTACGTCCTGTTAGGTGATTTACACTCCTAAAGTTGCACTCAACAAGTCACACTGCAGTGCTCCATCCCCATGTTTGAAGCTCTCTTCCCTCATGCACACGACTTGAACATTCAACAGCTCCTATTCCGGCTATGCGAATGGCAGGCATTGGCCAAGCTTCAAATGTACACGGACGATTCGCTTGCACTGCTGCAGAAGTCCATGTGTGCTCTTGGTGATCAGCTTCACCATCTTCAATGTGACATCTCCACAACATTTACCACCCGTGAATTACCCAAGGAAGCTGCACAATGGCAGAGGAGGGAAATGGCTGACCTCACTGCAGGTCATTGAAAGAAAGAAGCTCGCTCAGCCTTGCTTCCAAAAATACTCAATCTTGACACATACAAGATCCACGCCCTTGGTGACTATGCCCCCATGATCAGGATGTTTGGAACCACAGATTCGTACACCACCCAGGTCATAAGTCGATAACAAGCTGACTAGCTCCATCTTGTAACACTGAAGTCACAACAGGGTGAGCAGGCACACTGGCAAATAAAGAAAATGTATGCATTATTGAACAAGAAGAGTGTCGACAAACAATTTGTGGCTCAAGAGTGTCATCGCACTCTCCTGAGACATTAAAATGAATCAGATTTGCAACAGTTGGCTGATGAGGTGGATGCTTTGCCGATGTCACATCACTTGATGGCGAGGCAAGCTCGAAGTGACAACATATGGAGTCTCCCACAGTTCCTCGCTGATCATATAAATGATCCTGCCATCAAGGTGTGTAACACAGAGTACTGTGTATGTACGAGCCGGTGCCACATGCTCACATAATCCCTAGCCCAATTTCTTTCCTGACCTAAAGGACCACTTACTTTCGAGAGAGCAACTTCTCAAACAGTGCAGAGACAACAGCATGGTGTGGGAGAACCCAGTGAGAGAGAACACTACTCACTATACTGTTGAGTATACTTGCAAGAGAGTGCTTGTTGTAAGTTATCACACTTTGGGGTGCGAGAGAACTTATTATTCCAGGGTGTAGGACCTGGTATTTATATGTAAAGGACTGTTTGTCCTTGTATACATAGAAAATGCCTTAAAGGGCATAAAGAGACCATAAAGAATAAATGAGTAAGCCATTAGCACAAATGATGAAAGAATGATGTGCTATGGCATGATTATGGTGCAATAAGACACAATAATGGTGTCAGATGATGTCATAAGTCTAGAACATTACCATATAAGGTATATGCTGATATAATGAAGAGCGAATGAAATATGTGACTGATGTAGTAAATAAAGTATAGTAAGTCTGATCACATTTGGTAAAACTTCAACACTCCACCTCGCTATTCATGACATCATAGAATAGGGAATGAGTTGCAACATCTTCCGATTAGCTTCGAAACATTGCCAGGTCAGATTCTTGGTGAAGGTATCTGCAACCTGTTCATTTGTGGGAATGTAATATAACTTGATTTTCCCATCATGGATGCATTCTCGGATATAATGTTCTGGAATTTTAATGTGTTTGGTACGTCCTTCTTGAGCTGGGTTTGAAGCAAGGAATATGGCACCTTGATTGTCGACATAAAGTGGAATTGTGGGAAGTTTAAACGTCAGTTTGGAAAGGACATTCTGAATCCACGAAATTTGTTTTGCCACTTCTGTCATGCCAATATATTCTGCTTCTGTGGAAGATAGCGTAATCTTACGTTGTCGCCTTGATAGCCATAAAACAATGCCATCACCTAAGAAGATGGCGTAACCAGAGGTGGATCTATGAGTTTTGTGATCGCCTGCCCAATCAGTATCAGAATATGCCACGAAACCAGCTTTACTGGCTCCATCGTATTTAATGCAGAGATTCTTGGTACCAGCAAGGCACCACACAATATGAAGTGCTTTCTGCAAATGTTCTTCCGATGGATTAGAAGAAAATTGTGACATCTTGATAACTGCTTGTGCAATGTCTGGACGTGTTCCAAGCATGATGTAGATGAGTGATCCGATTACAGATTAATAGCGACTATGAAGATAAGGAGTTGATTGAGTTGTGTTGGGTGTGGGATTATATCCAGATGGAAGAGGGGTGCAAGCTATCTTGGCATCATCGAGTTTGAAGCGTTTTATGACTTTATCAGCGTATGAGATTTGATCAAGTTTCAAAGTCTTCTTGATATGATTTCTTGTAATTTGCATGCCTAGATATTCTTTTGCTTCTCCCAAATCATGACTTTCCCATTTCTTCATGAACTCTTGTTTCTTGAACTTGAGGTAGGAGCAATCAGAACCCATGAAAAGTGCATCATCAACATAGATGACAAGAATAATAAGATCCTGGTTATGGAAATGAATGTAAACACCAGGATCAGCAAAGATGCGAGTGAATCCCATCTTCAGTAGGAAATCATGTAAGGCCTTGTTTCATTGTAATGCAGCTTGTTTTAGTCCGTAAATGGCCTTGCACAAGTGACAAACTTTCTTCTCTTGACCCTTTTTAACGAAACCTTCCAGTTATTCCATATAAATTTCTTCATCTACATAGCTCTCCAAATAAGAATGCTGTTTTGACATCTAGCGCTGCAATTGAGAGTAGGAGTCAAACAGTTTCGAATCTTACAACCGGTGAAAAAGTTTCTTCAAAGTCTATCCCAAATATCTGTGTAAAACCTTTTTCAACAAAGTGGGCTTTCTTTCAACCATCGCTTTTGACAGCATAAACCCATCTCCCTTTGACGGGTATTCATCCAGGTGGAAGTGCAATCAGATCCCATACTTTGCGCTCATCAAGTGACTTTATTTCATCATTCATTGCAGTTCTCCATAGGTTTTGCTCAGTATGAGGTAGTTTGAGGATATCCCAATATTGTTGGGGAATATTGATGACCAGAGCAGCAGATGCAATAATATTTCTCCAGAAATTTGCACTATACATTGTTCCTAGATCATCTTCTTCATTCGTAGGGCGAGGAGATTCTTGTGCTTCTAAATCTTGTTCAATTTCGACAGGAGGTTGGTTGCCATAAGTGTTATTAGGAAGAAAATGAGACTTATGAATTCTTGTTTCGCATCTAAGTTCTTCTGTATCATAAGATGTTGTAGAAATGGAAGGTGATCGATAAGGAGGAGGTGTATCTGGAGTCGAAGGTCATGATAGCTGTTGATCATCAGGACCTTCTTCAGGAGGGATCTGTGGATTGGGGTGTTGATCTTCCATAGGTGGAAATATGTAGTCGGAACGTCTTCCGATGATTTGGGTTCGTCTGTTTTATCAGACTCCTGGACATTATCACTGTTGAGTGGAATAGACAACGAGGGTGGTTTGTCATCTGTCTTTTTGGCACAAAAAGTAAAAGTAAATTTGTCAAAAGTGGCAGTGGAAGAGATTACAACTCTTCGACGCTTAGGAGACCAGAATTTGTATCCTTTGGTTCCTTTTTCATACCCAATAAAGATGGCTTCTTCTGCTTTCGCAGAGAGCTTGTTCTGTCTATCCTCCTTGGGAATAAGAACATAAGCCTGGTATCCAAAGACTTTGAAGTATAATACATCTGAAATATCACCATTCCATTTGGATATGGGAGTAGACCAGTTAAAATGATGCATGGGCTGTTGGTTGTAGATGTGTAGAGCGATTTCTACAGTGTCTTGCCAAAAAGAAGGTGGTAGGCAAGCATGCTGGCACATCGCTTCAGACTTCTCTAGGATGGTTCTATTAAAGCACTCAGCTCGGCCGTTTTGTTGTGGAGTACGAGGTACTGAAGTCTGATGCTCAATACCTCTAGACGATAGGAATGTCTTTAGAGATTGGTTGATATATTCTCCCCCTTGGTCTGAACATATAGAGCGTAGGCAATAGCCTGTTTAAGCTTCAGCCCAAGTAACCAAATCCTGAAGAGCTGTGACAGCATCTGCTTAGATCACAGAAAATGAAGGGTGGCAAAGCCCGAAGCATCATCAATAAAAGTGATCATCCACTTAGTGTGTGATCGAGATTGTATCAGGAACTCACAAAGATCTGTGTGAATGAGTCCCAGAATGCGATCTGAACGCTTCAAAGAAGCGGGGAAAGCTCGTTCATGAGCTTTGCCTAGTTGGCAACCTTTACAGGGACCATCAGATGTGGGTTCATGAAGGATAGGAACACCCTTCAAGTGCTTATGGGCATGGCATAAAGCATTCTTGGAAGTATGACCAAGACGTAAATGCCATAGATGATAGGAATTACTTTCCTGCAAGGAGTAAACAGCTCCTTCTGAAATGATCAGTTTGGACCGAAACCAGTGAAGCGGAGTAGAAGATAATAAGGCAGAGGCCTGTATTACCAACTTTCCTTGCTTGTCCCAAATCTTGGTTTTATCTGTGATTTTGCAACTGAAACCTTGAGAGGTCAGCGCTGTAACAGATAGCAATCTATGGGCAGCTTCTGGAGCATACCACACTCCTGTCAATCGCACAATAGGTGCCTTAGGAGTATCTTGTTTCAGAACGATAGTACCTGGTCCATGCATTTGAATAATGGAACCATTAATGGTACTTGCCAATTGTTCTCCCGATAAGATATTTGAGAAATCTTCCAAGTATGGTGTTATATGATCGGAAGCACCCAAATCAATTAGCCAGTGACTTTGATAAAAGGAAGAAGTTCGGGTCGAATTAGTGTCGACAGTGCAGAAACACGAATAATCTAAAGTGGAGTAGTATTCATCATCTCATACATTGGAATAGAAATCATCATCATCAGGACGATCAGCATTAGGGATTATAGAAGAATCCATGCCTTCTTTCCAAGTACCATCTCCATTTCTCCTGGTATCGCCATAGAAGGATGAGACAACTTTGGTCAGTCCTTTCTTGGATCTAGCTCCCTTCTTAGAGCGAGTGGGGAAGGGAGCCAAACCGAAAGGGGCGAGAGGGTCCAGCAACAGGTTCTTCTTCAACAGGAACATAAACTTGATCTTCATCCCAGTGATCATACATGCCTTCATCATTCAAGAACTCATTCTCTCCGATTTGATACATGGGGTCCACGTTCATGTCTTCATCATACGTCTCCACCACATTCACAATCCAATCTACTTCGTTAGCACATGCTTTTCCTTTGAAAGGTTTACACCCATGAGGACCTCCTCTACCTCTGGAAGGACGTTGTCCTTGGTTGTTCTGGGGATGGTGTTGTCCAGCAGAACCATGAGGTTGGGATGGTCTGGAGGAACTGCGATGTCCTCCACGAGGATTGTTGGAGTGTTGGCCGGGTCAGCCATATTTCACCCAACAGCGGTCCGAAGGGTGACCTTTTCCACAATGTTCACATGTAGTTGTGGAATGCGGAGCACATTGTATGGTTGAAGTCCGATTGACTTCATGAGCAGGTGGTTGTTGGTCAAGATGATTGACCAAAGCTCTTCTATGGGAGGTAGAATGATGAAGTTGGGATTTAGCGATGATAAGTGGAATCATGTTCCATGGTAAAATTGATGTTTGTGGTGGTTTGAACAATGGTGGAGATGACAGATTTATAGGAATGTGGGAGAGAGTTGAGTAAAATCATGGCTTTGAGATTTTTGGGAAGGGTGAGACTGGCGATGGACATTTTGTGGAAGGTGTTGACCAAGTTATTGATTTGGCCAGGAATGTCTTTGTTTTTGTGAATACGAAAGTTGACACCTTCAATGAAAGCGTCATATTGTCCTGTAGCGTCTAATGGAGCAAAAAGTCTCTGAAGCTCCAACCAGAGATCTCTAGCCATAGAAGGATGAGTTACGTTTCCAACTGGAACGTAAGCTTCCTTTTGATAGTGTTGAAGGTCGGCATAAATAAAGATGGCTATCATCGCCTGGGCTTGTTGATCATAACTGATCCAAGTTGCTTGAGCTGCATGAAGAGAAGTTCCGTCTATGATGGACCACCATCCTGCCATGGTAAGCAGGGAACAGACTTGACAAGACCATTGGGAGTAATTGGAGATGCTGGTAAGAACGGCAGTGCGAGATTGA
This sequence comes from Xerocomellus chrysenteron, assembly GCA_038093415.1. Lineage (NCBI taxonomy): Eukaryota > Fungi > Basidiomycota > Agaricomycetes > Boletales > Boletaceae > Xerocomellus > Xerocomellus chrysenteron. The sequence continues at coordinate 3,212 of JBBPSD010000788.1, read as the reverse complement.
ATCGTGGAGTTGATGTTGAAAGACATAGTTTCAGAATATGAAGATATTTGCTACAAAGGTCTGCATGAAAGGGAGATTAGTATCGTCTAATGGAACAAAAGGTGGTAAAGGAATCAGTGGTCTAGTGGGAGCTCCTAGTGGAGCATTGTCATAATGGTCTGATTCTGAATTTGTTTCCGTAAGAATAGGAAGTGATGATTGGGAAGAATTGTCTTTATTTCCAGTTTCTTCTTCATCCTGATGCCTTTGTACATATGTGACAACCAGATGATTTCGAAAGAACTCAGGATTAAGTTCTCGGAATTTCTCAAAGCTCGTTTGTTCAAAAAAATGTTCATTTCTGAACGAACTAAATTGACCATTTGCCAAATGAACTGAGATTCTCGGTTTATTGTGAGTCACATAGGGCATATATAAATATTTGGTGGTACAAACAGCAAGATGAAGATGAGAAATTATCCAAAATTGAGCCTTAGTAGGGCATTGAAGAGGATAACTGGGCTTGATGATGTTCACATAGCGACCTCCTAACCACACTGGTAGGGGCCAGACTGGATGCGGATAGATCTGCAGCACCACTTGCTTCTGGAGGAGGTATAACTTCATTTTTTCGGACTTCTTCTTCTTTGATCCTTCGTTGAGAAGGAAGATGGCATTGGCGGGGAGCGGGAACAACTCGGTTGGGTCTTTCTTCTGAGCATTTGACAGCCAGTCTAAGCTCATCTATATCCACAAGAAGTCATAAGTTCTTCCAATCATCAAACCAAGGGTTCTTCCTTTTCCACACCCGTCTTGTTGCATCGGCATGTCGACCAATCCGTGAAGCGGTTTGGTGGACTGATGGACATAAACATAGTCGTAGTCACCAGTGACATTATTGAAATGTCGAATAAGATCTCCTTCCAACAGATCGTAGGAAGTGGGATCCATGATGAAATCATTAATGACTTGTGGGTCGATGACTTCATTTGGGTTCTGGCAAAAGACGAGTTCGCCGAACTCTCTGGTGAAGACGAAACAATTACGACATAGGACTTCAAAGCCCTGATTGTGAACCAGAATTTGCAAGGTGTCATGGTATGACTGGACAGGAAAGGCTAATCCAAGGCCTTCGTAAACTGATGCCAGCGGCTCATTCCAATAAGAGAATCCATCAATAAAGGTGCGAGTGAAGATAGGAAAGGGTTGTCCAGTTTCAAATGATAGTGTCTTCGCCCATATAATTTAAAGGAATTGTTCCAGGATGGGCGAGACGGTTGGATAAATGAACAAATTCATGAGGATTCCGGAGAGTGAGGCCTAGTAGGGGGACCTTGCTCTGGATCATATATGTAAAGTGGCACTTTCTTCTTCACTATCAGCTCGCCTGGCTCTGATCCTTGCCATGTTAAGTCGTCCCATTGTTGAAATCCAGTGGGATGAGATATGGTGCAAGGGAAAATTATGTCTCGCATTAGGAAAGGATCGTACTGGACTGGATCCAGCATCTTGGCCAGCACAGCGTACTCCATGTCAGTTTGCAATCCGATGTCTGCACCTATAGGTAAGGACACTATTGGAGATGAATCCCTCAAGTCTGTCGACAAGCTCTCTGAAGGATATCTGAGCTGCATCGACTTGATCTCCTCTAAAGGAACTGGGCAAATTGGAAGGGGGGCCACGAGGGAGAGTTCTGCCCGACGGATGATGGAGGAGACCATAGGAGTGTGGAGTATCAATGAAGGTTTGGGTATTGGAAGGATAGATGGATTGTGGAGGAGGTACCCGAATAGATTGATGGTACTAATGAGGAATAGGAGCTGGAGTAGTTTGGAAAGGGAGAGAAGCCTATGTGGAATGAAGAGGAGTAGGATTGGGAGGTGGAAACAGATCAGGACGATGACAATTCGTGCAATACGGATGTATGCAACGATCTCCACAGAGTATAGGGCAGTTGTTGTTATCAGACCCCATGCAGTAGCTTTTTTGGCGAAAGACCGGCCAGCCAATGTGTCATTTCCCTGCTGATGACTAGCCAGCCAACACCGGCCGATGGGCAATAATTAACATGAATGGCGGGTCGGCCGCCAAGTGGATAGGTCATCCCACACCGGCTGGCCAATGAGCAACAAATGGTAGTGGTTAATAAATGGAATACTACTCCCCTATGCTTAGTCCCTGCCTCGCCGGTTGGCCGATCGTGTCTGCCTGTCCATTACTGGCTAGTTCATTACACCAAGACCCTGTCCCACCCCCACCGACCTGTGTTTCACTGGTTGGCCCATCACATCAAGCTCCTCTCTTGCTGGTAGGCCCATCTTCACTGGCCAATGCTACACTGGCTAACCTAGGATACCTAGTGCCTGCTTTGCCAGTGGGTGGATTGCTTCTGACCCATCCATCACAGGCCGGCCCATAGCACAAAGTCCCTCTCCTGCCAGATGGCCCATCAAAGCTAGTCCCTGCCTCGCCGGTTGGCCCAGCAAAGCTAGTCGCTGCCTCGCCAGTTGGCCCATCAAAACTACTCGCTGCCCCGCCGGTTGGCCATCAAAGCTAGTCCCTGCCTCACCAGTCGACCCACCAAAGCTAGCCCTTGCCTCACCGCTTGGCCCAGCAAAGCTAGTCGCTGCCTCGCCAGTTGACCCATCAAAGCTACTCGCTGCCCCGCCGGTTGGCCCATCAAAGCTAGTCCCTGCCTCGCCAGTCGACCCATCAAAGCTAGCCCTTGCCTCACCGCTTGGCCCAGCCAAGCTAGTCGCTGCCTCGCCGGTTGGCCCATCAAAGCCGAACGATATGATAGAACTCTTTGCAGATAAAGACTCCAGGTAAAGACGACAATCAACCATGGAGTTTTATGGTGAATGATGAAATCAAAATGGTCCAAGAAGTCATTATCAGGACAGCTGTCACAATATAGCAGCGTTGACATGTGCATTGCTACACGGCGGTTTACAATCAGATACTTTACACAAATTTTCAAACAATTCGTCTGGTGTGTCTGGTGTGTCTGACATTACTACTATTCACACCTCAATTGACGAACCCAAAAAAATCGGCATCCTTTAGCTCCCATGCCAGTGAAAGAAACTTCAAGTGAGTACCAGAGTTGTGCTAGAATCAGCGAAGAGACGGAACACCGAGTTGCAGGAACGACTGGATCACAATGAAGAGGAAATAAAGTGGCGAAGGGAGATGCTAAACCATTTATTAATTGATCTTGAGAAAGAGGCCAT
>JBBPSD010000787.1:0-16182 GCA_038093415.1 Xerocomellus chrysenteron | reverse complement strand
CATAAAGACAACCGCGATCAAGTTGGGGGGGGGGGGTGATGCTGTCGTGCACACCAAGGTCCCCCGTCAATTGAGATCAAGTCTTTCGTGACATGCGGTGACTCTCTCGAGTCCTTTTTCAATGCCTCTCGACTAGTCACTAACGTCCAGCAGACCGACTGTCTCGACTCTCGCGCCGGGTTGCGAGTGTCAAGCCATTACTGTCAGTGGCACTTGACGCACTGTTTCCTGGGGCAAAAGAACGAAATTGGGGCATACCGTCAGTCGAATCGAGACTTTTGGACAGTCGTGTTACCTCCCATTGGCATGCACGTCGGTGTGTGGGAAAAGGATGAAGGCAACCAGGTATGAATGAACGGGCTTCATAGATGAGTCGACCCGCATTGGATCCCCTCCCCCATGTCGACGTCCTCCTGGGCAGGTGCGTGTGCACTCGCGCTCGGCGGAAAATTGGCACTTGATTTCGTCCGGCGGCGCCGCGAGACACGAGAAGCACCGTTGTCTTGCCCGCTTCCTCCTGGTCCACCGGGACTTCCTTTTATTGGTAACGTGATCGGGATCAACACAGAGGCGCCATGGTTGACATACACCGAGTGGGCAAAGACGTACGGTACGAAGCTATATTCGAGTCGTTTTCACGTCGGCGCGCGATTGAGACCTCGCGTCATGCAGGAGATCTAGTATACACCCGACTGTTGGGAAAGCACATCGTCATCGTCAGTTCTGAAAAGATCGCCAAGGACCTCCTCGAGTATCGCTCCAAGAACTACTCTGACCGGCCGTTCCTTGTCACGAACGAACTGTGAGTGGATCATCTTGCGCCCAATGTTGGATCGTTGACTAGGTTTGGAGATTCGGAATGGATTTCAACTCTGTGCTTTTGCCTTATGGTGACCAATGGCGACTTCACAGACGCTTCTTCCATCAAGCCTTTCGGGCAGATTCTGTTGCGTCGTTTGCTGGAAGGGCCGAGTCAGTTCCCGGAACACATCTTCGAGTATGTGGTTGCGCGACAACTGTTTATCGAAGAGAATGACAACGTCGTCCCTGACAGATACACAGCATCGATCGTCATGAACGCGGTATACGAGTATGATCCCGTGTCTCGCAAGGATCCGATGGTGGAGATTGTGGAGAAGGTGATCAACGTGATACTTGATGCCTTACGGCCTGACGTGTCCATTATCATCGGTGCATTTCCTGGACGTAAGCGAGTCCGCGATACATTCACCGCACATGACACGTTTGTTTTCAGTTCTCTTTCTTCCGTCGTGGCTACCTGGGATGTCGTTCAAAAGGATCGCCGCTTCGTCAAGGATATGGGCCAAGGATTGTGTAGAAACGCCGTTCAACTACTCGTTGCAAAAGATGGTATGATCGATGGTAAGCCACGGGAGAGCGTCACTCATCCTCGTATGCAGAAGTCAGGAAGTGCCGGTCCAAGCATGATAGGTGATTCCCTTCGGAAAGCAGAGGATCAAGGCATCCCTGCAGACTCGGCGTGGATGCGAGGTCTCAAAGAGGCCGCCGCGACGGCGTTCATGGGTAATTGCCACTCTCTTGCGATTTCTTCATCTATCTCATGCCTTTCTCAGCTGCATCAGAAACGGTGCGTTGGTAGTATGAGATCAACGACGGGCCACATTAATTACCAAGTCCAAAGTCAAATTCAGTTATCATGGCCTTCTTCCTCATGATGGTCCTGTTTCCGGATGCCCAGAAAAAGGCGCAGGCGCAGATTGACGTGGTCATTGGCAAGGGCAGGTTACCTCGTCTTCAAGACCGACCGTCGTTGCCTTATATTGACGCCATTCTTCGCGAAACATTGCGATACAGTCCTGTCTCCCCTCTTTGTGAGTAAAGGCCTGCCGTTTGGCGTTATCATCCAAGGTGATGAGTTCTTTTGGACTAGCTATCCCGCACGTTGCGGTGGATGCAGATGTCTACGCTGGGTATCACATACCGAAGGGTGCGTTCGACATCGTTCCATGCACGCGTGCACGAACGCTAATGGGGATCAGGTACCCTCATCATCTCGAACCTCTGGTCGGACCCACCTTTCCCCATCCATCCGTCTACCCCGCACTCACCTGCAACTCCCTCACAGGTCCATGGCGCATAATGAATCCAAATACCCCCGACCGTTTGAATTTATTCCCGAACGCTTCCTCGACGACGGCACGCTCAAACCAGACGACACGCAAAACATCGCGTTTGGATTCGGTCGGCGTATGTGCGTGGGCAGACACTTTGCAGACACGTCCGTCTGGTCCGCGATCGCGACCATCCTGGCGGTGTTTACGCTGTCGACACCGAGGGACGCGCACGGGCGCGAGGTGCCGGTGGTGCCCAAGTTTACGAGCGGGCTTGCGGTGTAGGTCGACTTTCTCTGTTTGCGAGAAACGCGGGCTGATTGGCGTGCGATCTGGTGATGTAGACGTCCACTTCCGTTCCCGTGTCGTATCGTGCCGAGAATGGAGGGGATGGACGTGGCGATGCTCGAACGGTTGATGGCGGCGAGTACGCTTTGAGAACGTCGAGCGTGTCGTCGTCCTGGCGTGGATCGTCGAGCGATACGTCCAGGAGGAAGACTGGGCGTTTCGGCACCGTGGGCGGGGCTACATTTTCATCGATTTTATTGCAGAGACTGCGAAAATGGTGCGAACAGAAACACCCATGATCGATGAAGAACTTGCAACAGAGAGAGGGGATGGTATGATAATTTGTTTAGGGGTATATTTTGTCATATTGATTGCCACGTGTACTGTGATCGCGCTGAGTTTCGATCAATGACGCATTGGGACGCCGTATCTGACATTTTTGAGGTTAAGGATCTCCGGATCCTTTGGATCATGCTTTTCGGGCTCGACGAGACAGTAGTGACATGTTCTCGTCGTCTTGCAACAGATTGACATCGGAAAAATAAATAAATACTAACACTAACAAATACAACTTCAAGCATGTAGAAACTTGATCGAGTCCCCGAGGTCGTCGATGGGCCAATGCGGGTGGGCAATAGCCAGATCGCGGCGACCTAGATGGGCCTTATGATTATCATACCCAAGATTCGGTCATCGGTGCGACTCAAATGCTCATTGCCCCGTTTGGGCGTAATACGTGCTACTAATCGGGTATCTATGTCCGCTTACACGTGATCACTGGCATATTAACGACAACATGACCTGATTTCTGCTCTACGACCCTTTAAAAAGTGGGCCGACAAGTTCGTTTAACCATTTCCTCTCCTTTCTTTTGCTGTTCGTCCTTGAGTCTCTCTAACGGTGGGCTCTTTTTTTCGTTGACTTGCGCAATGACTGTACTGAAATGGGTCCTCTCAGACAGAACATGTCAGCTAACCAGCAACCTGACGGACGGGTCGGACAGCGTATCGGCGACTACACCAAGTTCTGGGAAAAGGACCCCAATCAGGAGAGCGAGACCAATAACGGAAACCGTCTCGGCAGCTACACAGATGTTGTCAACGGTTCGTTCTTTTTTTTGTGTCCAATGCGTTTGCCCCAACGTTGAACATCGTATTTGTTCATGTAGGTTACTATGACGGTGCGACCCAAGTGTACGAGTACGCTTGGGGCTCGTCCTTTCACTTCTCCCGCTTCAACAAAGGGGAGGGGTTCTACCAATCGCTCGCTCGTCATGAGCACTATCTCGCCGCGCAGATGCAGTTGAAGCCTGGCATGCGTGTGCTCGACGTTGGGTGCGGTGTCGGCGGTCCCGCACGCGAGATTGCCGCCTTTGCGGACGTAAACATTGTCGGTGTCAACAACAACGAGTTCCAGGTTCAGCGGGCGAGACGGTATACGAAACGTGCTGGCCTCGATAAGCAGGTCACGTTTGTCAAGGGCGACTTTATGAATTTGGTGGAGCAATTTGGGGAGAATTCGTTTGATGCCGGTATGAATTTCATTTGTTCCATGGTGGGTAGGGTGCTGAGGCGTCGTTCAGTGTATGCCATCGAGGCTACTTGCCATGCACCCTCGTGGGAGGGTATTTACGGTCAGATTAGCAAGGTCCTCAAGCCCGGAGGCGTTGTAAGTGTGTTGGAATTCTTGCTCGCGGTATAAGCTCATCGTATATATAGTTTGGTGTCTACGAGTGGTGCATGACCGACACTTGGGACCCATCAATCCCCTCGCACAAGGAGCTCGCGCACCTCCTCGAGATTGGTAATGGCATTCCCGAGATGCGTCCGCTAAGAGATGCCCGCAAGGCGTTCACCAATGTTGGGCTCAAGATTGAACACGAGGAGGATCTTGCTGAGCGACCGGACGAGATTCCATGGTATTACCCACTCGAGGGTGACCTCCGCAAAGCCCAGACGCCATGGGATCTCGTCATGGTGTGGCGCACGAGCTGGAGTGGAAAACTGGTGACGCACACCGGACTTCGTTTCCTCGAGATGCTCGGCCTAGTACCAAAGGGTACATGGGAGGTTTGTGAGACGCTCAAGATTGCTGGCGATGCACTCGTCAAGGGTGGACAGACCAAGGTAAGAATTTTGTGTGGAACGTGACGCAACGACTGACGGTGCTCGACAGCTCTTTACGCCCATGTATCTGGTCATCTGCCGGAAACCTTTGGAGGAGTGATTATATCCCTAGACGATTTGCATCTTACATGTACATTCACATTTAATGTAGGGGCAACCTGTTCAAACTCTGCGGCATTGCTAGGTTGCGCAAATGTGTCAGGAGAGAGGAGCGGCGAAAAATGTGCCGCCCCCTACAAAGGGAACACATTACTTCCATCGCGTCTGGAAATTACCTTGACTAAAACATGTCCTCTAATCAGAACAATGAGGTTTCATTGCAATTGAAAGCGGAGAATGCATTCCTATTGAAGAAAATACAGAGAATGGTGTCATGTAAGCGGTTGTCAAGATACATGGCCTCGCATTTTCCTCGCCCAATTCAACGCACGGCCCTTGAGTACAAACAAACGGGATCGTATATGAAATGCATCCTCTCTCAGAGGACGTGGCAGCACTTGCCCACGATCAACACACAGCAGAGACTCGAGATCAAAAGCGGGAGAAAACGCGAAGCGGATGCTTCCCGGACTCTTCGCGAACATGGGTGTTGCAGGAATTGAACTTGGGATCGTTTTTTTTTTCGAAGCGAAAGTCCCGAGAAATAATTTGCTCTCGCGAAAGGATGCGAAATTGGCCATTTTGACGGCAGTAAGAGAGGCTACGGGGTATTTATGGACCTGGACGCTAGACAGTAGCAGTATACCATTTCTTGGGAGGCGGCGTTATGGAATCCCGGAAGTCACCGGAAAAGGCAAGAGAACCTTGTGGCTGGGGTGAGGCTACCTGTTGAAATGATCCAGACGATGGAAGGGGATCCCAGGGTAAGCAAACCCAGGTTGCCCAAGGCGTACACCGACGAACAGCTCGTATTTCTCCGGAGTCACATCAACGGATTCGAGACACGGACGAGGGGCCATGTCAGGGGCGACGCTAAGAAATTTGCCCTGGACCGCGCGAGCGAGTTCCTCGTGCGGTTCGGTCTCCCCCCGGATCTCCAAGGGGTCGACGAAGCTGAACCGCGATTCCGCGAGGTGGGTGCGAGCGTATCCCGTCTCCGTCCGCTGACCCTCCCCTCAGCAAATATACAACTGGTACAAGAATACCGTCGGGCGCGCGAGGCGGAAGCTCGAGGGTCGCACGCGGCCCAAGAAGCTCTCCGACAAAGGTGCGCGTCGTGTCCAGCTCGTCTGGCAGGAGCTCACCGGCTGCGCCAGCGTCGACCTCGCCGGGCAGCCTCACGTGGAGTCCAACCCTCTCGACGTCCTTTGCCTCGCCCTCTGATGCATCCCCCGGTCCAAGTTCGCACGCGCACGCACGCACGCACTCGCATGTCACCCAACAGCAGCCACAGCCACAGCCACCCCAGCCAGGCCCATCCAGCCAGCAGCTCCAGTTCACCTTTCAAACGGCCCTGCCCGTCCCGGTGCAGGTCCCCTCGCCGACCACGACGATCGCGCTCAATCTGACCCCCTCGGCACTCCGCGAGGCATTCGTCGCGCACGCGATCGACACACGCACGCTCTCGTCCCTCATCCAGTCTTTTGTCCTCGCCCATCCGTCCGCGACGCCCTTGACGCCGGTCATACACGCCCTCTTTGACGCGGCGACGTCCCTCCTCGCGTCGTCCGCATCCACCTCGGCATCCGCGTCCGCCTCGAATTCAGGAGGGACCGACGTCCTCTTTGCCCTCCTCCGCCGCTTCCTCGACGCCTGTGCATTTTTCCCAAACACCCTCGTCCACGCAGACGTCTCCGGTCCGCTTGCCGGCCCTCGTGCCCTCCAAACCGCCCTTCGCAAATCCTCCGTGTGGGCGCCCATCCACAGTCCGGGCATGACCGCGGTGCACGGCTCGCTCTCGGACGAGATGGAGCGGATCAAGGCGGACAGACAACGACGCAAGGATCACGTGCATTGGGCGCAGGTCCACGCAGCCGCGATCGAGCTTGGGATCGTCGGGGGCGCCGGTGCCGCCGGTCCTGGTCCTGGCGTCGGCCCTGCTACTGCCGCCGTCAGCGTGGGCGTGACCGTGAGCGCGAACGGGAACACGGCCTACCACCATCGTCCAGCCCAAGACCTCGCGTACGGCGCGACGTCCTCGGCGAGCGTGGCTGTGACCGTGATCGATACCTTTTCGGAGATGATGGCGCGCGATGCGGTGTGGGAAGCCGACGAGGTCGAGTGGGTCGCGGGCATCATCGTGTTGAGGGCCATCATCCGGACGGGCGGGATGGGTCGGAAGGCCGAGTGGGAGCAGCTGTTGGGGGCGTATGAGCGGCGGTGGAAGGAGATCAAGGACGAGGCGAGGCAGGCGCTCGTGACGGTCCGTTTCCTTCTCTTTGTGCGCGTGTCGTGCTGATGACGCGTTGGTAGGAGGTGTTGCTCGGCGCGAGGGATGACCTTGCACGCTTGGACGAGACGCGCGTCACCTAACATGTATCATCGAGAGCGTGTGCTCGGTCTGGTTACTGACACGTCTTTTTTGGGGGCAAAAACAAACTATTCAGACGAATCGTGTACAGCGTCTATGTATAGCAATTATCAACATGTACTCGTGCGATCTCATGTATTATGCAACTGTTGTGAAACCTATCTGTCTTTTTTTCCATCTGGCTAGTCTGTCGTTGGCATCGAAAACGGAAAGGAAAGGAAAAGCCGTGCGATAGTAATACAGTGTGCGGGATGTGACCATGAAAACAAGCAGGAAAGAAATGAAAATGGGATGGATGATGATCGATCAACGTCTGGGCCGCTTGGGATCGTTGCCCTCGCTCGTGTCGGACGGGCGGCGTGCGCTCACATTTTGTTGTTGCTGTTGCTGTTGCTGCCTCTGAGCGAGACCCATGCCTTGCATTGGTTGGCGCGGCGACGCGCCCGCCCTAAGACAATCACACCTGCTGAGCAAACGCCAACGCGGAAAAACCAAAACAGAACACGCACTGCATCACGTCTGCACTGCGCTTCAGCGCGTTCGTCGATCCGGTGGTTTGCGGGGTGCTCGACGTCGTTCGCACGCACGCTGGTAGGACGGGCTTTGGGGTGTGCTGCATGGGGGGTTTCTGCACGCCGAAACAATGAATGAAATCGAGGAGGAGCGGAATATCGCGCATATAGGCAGGGTGTTGCAGTCAGCGATGCGTAACCATGCTCGAGAAAGAAGAGAAAACGTACCATGGCAGGCGGGAGATGGAACCCACCCATCGAGGGTCGGGCTGGGGGACCTGCGCGAGTACTCGATGTGTTCGACGTGGACGCGGATGCAGTGTTTGGTGGTCCACTTCGGGACTGTGGTTGTCCTCCGCTCGTGCTCGCCTTGGGCTCGACATTGGCGGAGGTCGAGGGCGGCTTCGCAGCTGCCTGCGCCTGCGCGTCGTTCCGCGTATTCTTGGAAGGTCCACTGGACGACGACCCGGCGCTCGGCCCGCTCCCAACGCGATCACGTAGCTGAGGCTCAGGCCGAGGTAGTGCAACAGGCGACCGCTCCGCGCTATCCAGCTCCGGCTCCAACACAGACGTGTCCATCATACTCACGCCGCCCATGCCTTCGTCAAAGTCGATCGGCCGTCCGAGATCACCTTCGCCCAGATCGACCGTGGCGAGGAACGCGTCGTCCTGGGTGCTGAGCGGAAACGGGTCATCGTCCTCGGCGTTGCCTTGGCCACTGCCTTCATCAGTGTGGCGCATAGTCTGGTCCACTGCGTCTGCGGAATTCGCGCGAGGCATTAGCTTGGCAAAAGACACGCTGCGTTCCGGCGCACTGGTCATCCGAGCAAGCGGCGATGTCCCCAAGGCCCGCGGTGGGGGTGCTCGTGCAAGTGGAGGGTGGGCTCGTGCGGGCGTTTGGATCGGCGTCGCAAGCCCGTTGGATTTCGGTGCGTCGACGGGCGGTGGATCACAGTTGACTTGGACCTCGGTCGTGCCCGATCCCGATCCCGAGGTTGATGCGTGTGTGTGGGAGTGTGTTGGTGCTCTCTGGGGTGGCGTAGCAGGGGCACGAGCCGGGGCTTGCTGGGCAGCGACGGCCATCTCTTGACGGAGGTGTCTCGGTACATACGTGATGGGTGTCTCAGGCTGGTTTCCCTCGTGCTCTATTTTGATGCGAGACTCCTCGCGTCTAGACGATGATGCCACGGGGACCGCTGCCTGACCATGGGGTGCCGGCGCTGGCGCGTCCAGTTTGCGTTCCTCGAACTCGGGTCGACGGTACAACTCGTTCTTGTCAAACTTGGCCTACAAGCGACGTCGGGATGAGTACACGACGGAAATGGTGGGAGATGGAACACGCACCGGAGGAAGCTTGATCTTGACGACTTCTTGCGCATACGACTTGTCGTACAAACAATTCCCGAGTAAATTTCCAAAATTCCGAAGAGTCCGTTTGAGCGCATCCGTGATCGCCTCTTTCTTGCACTGAAAAAAAGGGGGGTATACATCGACATGCCGCTCTTCCGATCCCGGCAAGAAGATGGAATCGCCAACTCACCTTGTCCAGCGCAGGCCCCTTGCTCTTTCCGTTCTCCAGCGCCCCATACCCAACATCCTCGTGATATGCCCCATCTCTGAGCGTCACCCGCACGATGGCCGTCACCCCGACATTGAACCTCTTCGACTCCTCGCTATAATCCACGAAATCCGTCACGATGCTCACGATACTCGAACTCCAGCCGTTGAACCCAAACACCTCGTTGGCGAGATTGATGATCTTCCACCCCTCGGCGTAGGTGAGCTTGGGACCGCCACCCGGGCCGGGCCGTTGGCTGATGAATTCCGGACCGAGTTTTTTGTTGAGTTTGGCTTGGAGGGTGGCGATCTGTCTGGAGGCAGCGCCGTCTTCGGAGAGCGAGGTGAATCCAAAGGGCGTGTGGTGCGTAGGCGGAGGGGGACAAAAGGCTGGTAAGGAGGGCGCGGGGGTGCCGTGCGCGCGTGCGTCAAAGGTCATGGCGCCGCTGGTGACGATGGTGGGGGTGCTGGGCTGAGCGGGACCGTTGTTGAAGGCGTGAAGGAGATGTCCGCTGAACGCGCCTGCCATCGGAAAGGAGGATGGTGGTCAGAAGCAAGTTATGCCAGGGGCTTTGACAAATGCCCAAGTAGGAAATCGCAACATCACCTAATCACAACAATCAAATCAGAGACTGAAGATACTCGATGCTTTATATACGATGGAGGAACAGTCGGGCACGGTATTCTGAGACAGGGCGCTGTCGGTCGCTCCACACGACGCTGTCAGTGTCAGTCTCTGTCAATGAGCATCCTGTCCGAAATCCACCATGACACCGAGTTGGCAAATTCATACAACAATAACGCGCGTACTCTGTTTTCGCGCGAACTTACACATGTTGAGCCAGGGTCAAGCGACGAGGATTCAGACAACTCATTAATTCAAGTTTGCCGACGGTCTCTGTCTCCGCACACCGGTGGATCCCTTGATCTGGTGACCAATCGGTGACTCGCCGGGCATAACAAGACTAGGGATTCCCCAGCTCATGTGGGGCGACCCGAGCAATCGTCAGTGTGGGGTTGCGAAGTAGTACGTCACGGTATTCGCGAGAACACTTCCTGCTGCCGATCTGCAGACTTCACGAGCAAATCGTTTCACCACCGTCGACCACTTCTTTCATAACTAGCGAGCCCTCTCATTGGCCGATGAGCACCTGACCGATCCTAAAAAGTGTCTTACCGCATTCGCTAGTGTAAAAACTATGCTAACCCTTTTATATTTTGTTGCGCAGACTCTTCAAGATCTCAGGCTGGACACCTCAAAAATAACGTACTCATTCCACGACACTTTTGTGAGGTTCTCATTGGCCAAAATGCCCATAAGCGACTCAAAATAAGCGACGCTTAGCCTGCTGGCCCAGCAGTGGCCTAGCGTTTACGACTTCCCGATAAGTTGCGCAACATTTTCGGATAGCAGAAAGTGGACCGTGCACGGGTATATAAATGTGCCAATTAAACGCCGTAAGCGTGCCAAACCCTTCTCTAATTCTTTTTCGTTCCTTCTGGTTCTCCAGTTGTTGAAGAAGACATTATGGGTACTGGTGGCGCTCCCCCTGCGGTTCAAGAAACCTCATTGGCGCACCTAATCGATCCGACCAGAAAGTGGTACAATAATAGACGGTGGGCACTACATCGTCGAGTCGCGCTTTGTCGTATTTATCCACATTTTCGTAGACTCATTGCGCTCAATGCGTGGATTGTCCTTCTGTACGTCCGAAAGAAACTGCTCTTCTCCCCTGATTTTTCTGATGTTGTGGCCTCACTGGTAGTCTCATTACCTCGTCGACCACTGGTTACGATGGCAGTATGATGAACGGTCTTCAGAGTCTCCCTCAGTGGGAGTCTGCCTTCAACTATCCATCTAGTGGGAATCTAGGTCTGCTCAATGCCATCCAAGTGAGTACTCTCAGGGTGTGGTCTCTTCTTGTTGACCGTCAGTATGTAGAACATTGGTGCACTGGCAGGCTATCCATTTGCCCCTTACTTGTCTGATGGCCTCGGTCGTCGCCGAGCAATCTGGTTTGGTGCGGCCATAATGTGTATTGGGACCGCCATCCAGACCGCTTCCCAATCCGTGGGAATGTTCATCGGCGCTCGATTCTTGATCGGATTTGGAAATACATTTGCTGGTGAGTTCCGTAATGATTTTGCGCACAATCCCCGCGTGCTGAGAAAATATGCATCCTATTTACAGCCAATGCCGCTCCCATGTTGGTCACCGAACTTTCATATCCAACATACCGTGCCCCTTTAACATCACTGTACAATTCCCTCTGGTATTCGGGGTCTATTATGCACGTATATCTTTGTTTCATTTGCCGGGTCTTCGCTCACGGCAATCTTTGATAGTGCCGCGTGGTCGACGTATGGTTCTTTCAGAATCAACAACACATGGGCTTGGCGCTTGCCATCCCTGCTGCAGGGAGTTCCCTCTGTTATCCAAGTATTCTTGGTTTTGTTTGCACCCGAGTCGCCCCGTTGGCTGGTGAGCAAGGGACGCGAACCCGAGGCTTTGAGGACGCTTGCATATTACCACGCTGATGGCAATGAGTACGCGTTCACTCACAAATTCTGTTTCCGACGTACTGAGATCCACGTAGACAAGACCCCGTCGTGCAATTTGAATTCAAGGAAATCAAGGCCGCCCTTGAGTTCGACCGCACCGTCGCGGCCAACATCGGCTGGAAATCGCTCATCGCGACCCCGGGAAACCGCAAACGTATGCGCATCATCATCGCCATGGCCTTCTTCACTCAATGGTCCGGCAACGGTCTCCTCTCGTACTACCTCTCCAAAGTCTTGGACCAGATCGGCATCACCGATTCGAGCACTCAACTCGTCATCAACGGCGCCATCCAAATCTGGAGTTTCCTCGCGGCTCTGTACTCCTCGTACTCCGTGGACCGTCTCGGGCGTCGAGTCCTCATCCTCTCCTCGGCCGGTCTGATGATGTTGTGCTACATGGCGCAAGCGATCTGTTTTGCAGAGTATGCGCAGCATGGGACGGTCGCGGCGGGCCACGCCGTCATTGTGTTCATCTTTCTCTTTTCGTCGGCGTACGCGCTCGCGTTCAGTCCGCTCGCCATCTCGTACACGGTCGAGATCCTCCCGTTCAACCTCCGCGCCAAAGGACTCTGCCTCTTCAACTTTGTCGTCTCGCTCGCGCTCATCTTCAACCAATACGTGAACCCGATCGCGTTGGGCGCCCTGGGATGGAAATACTATGTACGTCTCCCCCACCGCTCGATCTGGTGCGCGTGACTGATTCGCTCGGACGGTCGTAGATCGTGTACGTGTGCTGGCTCGCCTTCGAGTTCGTCTTTTTGTGGTTGTTTGTCGTGGAGACCAAGAACCGGACGTTGGAGGAGACGGCCGCGTTGTTTGATGGCGAGGATGCGATCGATCAGATTACGCACAAGGCGACGGCGCAAGACGTGCGCGAGGACGTCTCACTTGAAAAACCGGCGATAGGTCAAGCGGACGCTTGATATCTCGATCGATATTCCGTGCCACGCAACGCTTGCCATTTCTGTGAAGTTCGGCCTTGTTCCATTGGGTGGGAGGTGACGATGACTAGGAGGGGGTTCCATCGTCCGCGTTCAATCCCTTGCATGTTCGGGTCAGAACTTGTATGGCAGGTGATCAAAGTGAAAGCCAATCCCCATGACAGTTTGTGTAGTGCACGCGAAATATACCTCATACCTCATACACAAACGTAGAATGTTTTCTCGGACCTACCTCTTGTACTATTAGTGAATTACGTAGCAGCTGCTCTGAGGCTGGTGTAGTGGTTAGTATGTTTGACTTTGGAAATCATGAAGTCTTTGGTTCAATTCCTACTGGTGGCATTTATTTTAGTGCTTCAATTTGGCATCACTTTTCCATGCCCGAGTCAACTCTAGCTTATCTGTCTTACATAATGAGCTTTTCAATTCTCCACAAGTTCAAAAAGTCAATATAAGTGCATATAAGTTCAAATACAGTAAGACTCTTGTAAAATTCCTGATGACTAGAGCATATCAATATTGTTATTGAGGCACTTCTATCCAGTGAGTTTTGTATTTGATATCATTTACATGTTTCTAACAATGTGATGAATTGAAAGGGGGGAAACATGCTTATGAAAAAGCAAATAATGATGTGGTAGAGCTGGTGAAGTGTGCCAAATTTGTGAATAGGTCACAGGCAGCTGTGCCACAGCTGCAATTTTGCAGAGTCTGGCACAAGAATGCAGAATTTGTTGACCATCACCATATCCATTATGCTGATGGATCCTCTGGTGACATGTCTCCTCAGGCTGCCTTCATTGATGAACTTCCTTCCATCTCACTTCAGTATGGAGGCTTTGGCTACTTCCTTGACATTATCTATAGTAACAAGGAAGTTCCAGGCATAAACAAGGTGTCATCTGCAAGATTGCACCTGGGTGTTGATGATTTTGCAGAGCAGATGTCATTGATCTACATTTAAGTAGGGCCATTTGATATAGGAAGCTTTGTGTTTTGACTCATTAATGTTGTTAAACAAAGTGCTGGGGGACCATTTGGCTGGACAAATATGACATTGCTGGAAAAGCTCAAGGGTTGGAAAGGTCTGGAAATGCTGGAAGAGCTGGAAGAGAATGGCTAGTTTCCTGATATTTCACAACTGACAATCATGCACCACATTAGGCCCTTGTGTTACATTTTATGCTATGATCTATTTTGGTTAGTGGCAGCCATTGGCAGGTAGTTGGCCTCACACTTGCACTGTCATGCATTGGAGCTTTAGGTGACAATAACAACTAGATTGCACTCTACAAGGCCTTCATAGCTGCTACTGTCCTCCTTGCTCATATCCAAGAAGCTGCCAATAGCTAGTTCTCAATCCCCCTCCCTCCATTCAAGGCAGTTGCATTTTTCCTCCTATGTACATACATATGTACATATTTCAACCCTATCCCATCCTTACTCTAGTACCCCCACTGAGTTCAAGATTTGCCAGTCTTTTCCTTCTAGAGTTCTGGTGGCAAGAAGATTATGGTCAAGTTTGCATACTGCTATCCATATGTATGAACTGCATGTGTTTTGTGCAGCATGTGGACATGCACCCAACATCCTGGGATTTAAAAGCCTATCTGGAGGTTTTTTAGGAATAGCAATGGAGTTAATTGAATCAAGTTGGCAAATCTTATCATCTCCATTTCTTGCAAAACATAGAGAATGGACAAACCAGCTGAACCAGCTTGTTCAATCCTTCCATGCCAAGGGCCTTGTCCATAGGAACTTCCAAAATCCAAACATCATCTGCAACAAAGATAGGGTAATGCTACTTGACTTCAACTGGGGGGGTAAGGAAGGGGAGGTATCTTACCCAGATATTGAGCTTAACCCTAACCTAACAAAAAGACAAGAGAGAACTGATTTGAAGATCACAAAAGAAGATGATATTCGGATCCTAAGCAAGACATTGATGAATTTGCAGGTGGAGTGAGATTCAATTATAGTTGTTCTGATGAGGAATTCAGGCTGGAACAGAGAAACCAGCAAGAACAATGGCTCTTCATGATCAAGTGTTAGGTCCTTCAAGGTCTTTTCAATGGCTTTGTTAAAAGCAAGGGAGACTTTATATAGAGTGAGAGCATCTGCCTCTATATCACAAAAGTCCACTGGTTTGTTGTCCTTGATGACTTTTTGCAGAGTTGTGACATTCTTTATATATGTTTGGAATTTTGACAGAAAAGACATGATTGAAGTGCTGGCCAAACACCCAGCAGTTAAGGGACAGCTTGACAGTGACAATGGGGTCAGTTAAGTATGGACCTGGAAAGCAAAATCAGTCATCAGAAGGGCAGCTCAAAATACCATAATAAGCATGCATCAGGTCCATTAACAATGACAAGATACTCCTAAGGCTTGGGGAAAGCATTGAGTAGTTTTGTTCATAAGTTGAGGTGCAACTTGCCTTGCAATGTCAACTGCCTAAGCTCATTTTCAATACCATAACTGGAGATCATGATGGAGTAGAGTTTGAGATCATCAACAAGTACATTACAGAACCTGATAGACTCTTGTCCCAGATGGCTTGTTTGAGGGCTTCAATAGTCTTTGTCCTTAAAATCTTAATAGAAAAGGTGTTTCTGATATCATTGCCACAGATCCAATACTTGAGCAAGAATGTTTTTTCCATCATGGAACATGACAAATCAATTGTATGGTGGATGGTGTAACTCCAAAAGCAGATGGCTGTGAAAATCTTGACATTGGCAATGGCAACTTGGCTTTGGACCCTCACCATGACCATGACTTTATACAATATATTATAATCCAAATATGTTGTGCTAAGGGTGGCAAATCTTTTCAGGTCAGTCCTGCTCCTCACTGAACATATATAGCACCTGTTGAACAACACCTTACTACTAGGTCAGCCCATTAGAAATCTTATATATAAGAGTCTTATTTGATCTTATATTGACTTTTTGAACTTGTGGAGAATTGAAAAGCTCATAAGACAGATATATAAGCCAGAAAGACTGACTGTTAACCCAGACATGGAAAAGTAATGCCAAATTGGAGCACTAAAATAAACACCACCAGCAGGAATTGAACCAAAAATCTCATTACAAAATCCAAAGTCATACATGCTAACCACTATATCACAAAGCAGCACTATATAATTCACTAATATCTATATGATCCATTGCTCTCAAAAAACAATGTTTTTTCTAAGTTCCCATAGTTGGCTACAGCACTTTAACCACAATTAATTTTTGGACATTATCTCCAAACCAGGGATGATCATTTAGAAATGGCAGAAGCAATGCAAGGAATCCAGGGAGCACACCAAGGGCAAGATATCATTTCAAAATTTTGCCAAGGAGGATCTTGTGTTGTTCCTTCCCACTTGAAATTTGGTGTCAAAACCTTGGGCAGTGTTTAATGGTGTGTGATCTACATACATATCTCATATGCAGTGGTGATGGAAGTCTGACCTTCAATGTTTACTTTATGCATGTAGTATTGTTTCCTCATTATTTCCTGTTGGCAACAGGGCATTTGGAACAGTTGAAGACACAAGAATGGATAGATGCTTGGATTACATACATCCATTACTGAGCATGTGGTTGACCAAAAGGTAAAGATTAATTGGTGTTCTTTCTT
>JBBPSD010000786.1:0-16193 GCA_038093415.1 Xerocomellus chrysenteron | reverse complement strand
ACGGACAAGGGAGCATACGCACAACTGCCAATAATTCTGCGACGCCACGTCCTTGTACTCCTCGATCCCCCACGTCCTCGGGAAATTCTTCATCCCAAGTTCCTGTCCTTGATATACGTACACCGTTCCCGTCTGTGTCACCTCGAGGACAGCTAACATCTTGGCCGAGATCGCTCGGCACGCTGGGGAATCATTCCCGAAACGAGAAACGACGCGTGCGTGGTCGTGGTTTTCAATGAAGACCCTGCACAGTTACGTGGAGCACGGACGGCATGCACGATGGTCAGCATCCACACCACGACGCACGACACGACATGAACTAGCGGTCAGCTTCAACGTTCACGAACAGTGCCCTGCCCATATGCCAGCGAATTTGCAGTCGAGCTCCATCCCCTTGATATAGGCGAGCGCAACAGACTCATTCACTATGTTCGCCTGGCAGACACCTTGCAGGTCGAGGCCCCTCCTATACGAACAGCGAACAGCATATGGTGACCGGTGAACGGTGAGCAAGACACCGAACGGCCCATTCTCTGTGCTGCCACCTTGCATGTCCACAACCACCGTACGCCAATACGAACAGCATACAGCATACAGTGCACGGTGAACGGCGAGCAAGACACCGAACGTGCAAATGGGCTTATTCGCCGTGCTGCCTCGCAGACACCTCACCTCGTTCGTCGAAGTTCTTTCCAGACGAACGCTCCACAGGGAACGGTCACGGTGTCCCAAGAGACCCTCTCATGTGCCTTCGATCGAGAAAACACATGCCTCGACACCAGCACCCAAAGCCCAAGTGACAGGGGCATAGCACCCGTCCGAGACCGTAACAAGAAACACCACTTACGCATTCCAAAACCCCTCCTCTCGCTTGTACGTTTGCCATCGTCCCACGACGGCCTTGAGCTCCGCCAACCGCCATGCCTTTTTCACGAGGGGCGACTCCACCGGGGAATCCAAATCCATCAGCTCAAAGCTAAAGACCATGTTGAGTTCCTTGTTTTGTGGAAGGACGTACGCCGCGAGCGCAGAGGCGTCGTGTGTAAAGGGCGTCTCGCCTACCGTGATCAGGTCATGGCCTGCGGGAACCCCATTGAGCGAGAAGCGTAAGGGTGCAGATGGTACCGAGCACAGCACGCAGCGGCGTATGAGTAATCAGGCGATTAGATGAGACAAGAAGACGTACGTGACAAGACTTCCTTATACATCTGTTGAATGTATTCGTGCACGTGTGGACTATGAAGGTCGTGTACTTGGAATCAGATTCTCCTCGGAAAAGGGGCGAAAATCGCGCGGTGACATTGACGCTGGCACGATGTGGCGTGGATTCACTTACCCATTAGCAAAATACATGGTTGCAGGTTGGTAATACTGGGTGTGGTCTACGACCGGTGCGTCTGGTAACCCATGTGTCTTGGATATGATATTGATCACGTCCATCTAGATATCAGGGAGCCGTTCGGCTCTTACCCGCGAAAATAATCAATGCGAAGAAAACACCTACCCGGAATCCATCACATCCCCTATCAATCCAGAATCGCATCACGTCCCATACGGCATCACGAACGACCGGATTGTCCCAATTCAAATCAGGTTGTTCACGGACATACAAGTGGAGATAGTATTCCTGCGTCCCTGGATCGAATTCCCATGCCGAACCTGCGTGTTTTTTGCGTTACAGACAAAAAGAGATCGAAGGAAGATCCATAGAAGAAGAGGTGGGGTCGGCGTTATTCGTCCGATGAGCTGAGGCACGCACGACATACCTTGAAAGATAGACTTCCAGTTGTTGGGCGGGAGACGCTGGCCGTCGACATATCTCGGGGGACGCCATATGTACCAATCGCGCTTTGGATCGTCCTTGGAGGACTTGGATCGTTGGAACCATTCGTGCTGTATCGAATATCGTCACATCCGAAAAGATCAATCAGTTCACTGTCAGTTCCCAAGGTCCCAAGGTTTAAAACCGAAAGCGAGGCACCTCATCGGACGTGTGGTTGACGACGAGGTCCATCCTGTGGGTAAAAAGGACGCCACGGAAGGCAATGAATATCATTTAGAATGGAATTTGGATCTCGATGTGACACGTCGTCGATGAAGAGGGTCGACGTACATGAGCTTCATGCCACGTTCGTGGACGCCCTGGAGTAAGTTATCCCAATCCGCAAGAGTGCCATACCGCGGATCGATGTCGCGATAGTCCGAGCTGCGTGTTCACAAGGATAAGATCCGAGAATAAACCCCCCCAACCACGAAAGAGATGAGCGAGAGAAAATCATGACGTGTAATCAGCACGAGGGAGGAGCGAATGGGAGACACACACATGTCGTATCCCATATCCGCCTGTGGCGAACGGTAAATGGGAGAGAGCCAAAGGATGTCCACGCCGAGGTCTTTGAGATAGTCCAACTTGGCGTAGATGCCGTTGAGATCGCCTACCCCATCGCCGTTGGAATCCAAAAAGGAGGCGGGGTATATCTGGTAGACGACAGCGGATTTCCACCACGCGCGGGGAAATGGTGGCTCTGGGGGGATCTGGACCATTTTTGATTTTGGTCCGGAGTCCGATCGTGTGTTGGCAGCGGAGAAGAGGGTCTGCGGGGAGGTACGAGGGAGAAAGAGCTCACGGGCCTCGAGGCTGGGAAATATACTCTTTCATGATAGCCGATCATCTGATAGACGCCCCACGGAATTCCAGGGGCCTGGGGTGCCAGTTAAAAACAGCGGCGCAAGACCAGGACAGACAACCAATCGGCCCGGGAGCCGATATGTGGGAACGGCTCATTTTGAACGAGTGTGACATGAACACGAGAAAGCAGAACATTCTAAGCTGGCATTGGAACATTATATGATCCCGGGGGAAGTAGGACTTGACCAGAACAGGACCGTCCAACGTGGCTCCCTGGCAGTGGAGCAAACTCAACCTTTGAAAATTGCCGACCAACGCCGATGCCTCGAGATTCGTTTCCGCTTGCACAGCACCCTGGACCGTACTGCGTACTAGCACCCCTGTAGCGACGTGATCGATCGAATACGTTGATGGCCTGGTTCAGCCTAGTTCCCAATTGGAGACAAAATACCAGGCGAAGCGACCATCACGGTATACAATTTACAGGGTGCACCCACCCGAATAGCGGTGCGGCGATAATGAAAAATGGACTTCTTCCAGTTCCAGGGGTGGCAGTACTAGGGTGGCGCTTCTTGCAGGCCTTGAGCCATGCTGCAAAGAAATGACCAAAACGTGGGCGTATCGAAACGAGTTAAATACCCGCCTCTTCGACCAGCCAGCACCCCGCAATCACCAGCAACTCAACCTGAGAGATGGCCTACTCCTTCGACATCCCCACCATCACCATCCACTCCTGCGAGTGTCGCCCCCAGCGTCGCTCCTCCCTTCCTCCCCTCCACACCACCTGCCCACGTCCCATCCCCAACTCCTACTGGGCAACCACCTACCTCCTCGCCTGCGAATACCCCTGGTCCCCATTCGAGGCCTCCACCCAGAAACTCGACAAACTCCTCGCCGCAGGTGTCCGCACCTTCATCGACCTCACCGAATCCGGTGAACTCTCCCCATACGCCCCCCACCTCCCCGACCTCGCACACGCACACGGCATCCCGCTCTCCGACATCGAGTACCACCAGTTCCCCATCCAGGACCGCTCCTTGCCCGAGTCGACAGAGTTCATGTTCACCATCCTGGACGTCTTGCGGGACAACGAACGGCGGGGTCGTGTGAGCGCGGTACATTGCCGCGGTGGCATTGGACGGACGGGCATGGTCATCGGGTGTTGGCTCGTCGAGTCGGCGTATGCCAAAAGCGGCGAGGAAGCGTTGCGGATCATCGCCGCCCTCTGGAAGACCGTCGAAAAATGCAAGCGATACCCGCACAGCCCAGAGACGGGCCCTCAGTTCGAGTTCGTCAAGAACTTTGAGCCCCCGAGACTCGTCCTTGCCACATAAGCGCACGGCGTTTGTTCTTCCTCTTTGGTTTTGGATACTTCCTCTTTGGTAAGTTTTCTGCCACCCTTGCCTACGCCCACAACTCACGATTCCGTCCGCAGGTTCTAGCTTCCGTTTGTGTCGCTGCGCCATTCAGCTTGGGCACGACTTTAAAAGATACGCCATGAATGCATCACAATGTACACACGCATCCCTGTTGGCGGGACTCTGGACATCATGGGACATCATATGCAACGCGGTTACCTCACTGGGCACTAGGAACTTCATATGTATCACTAATATCGCAATACTTGGCAAGGACGCCACCGGCACGGTCATTAGACTTCACCGTCTTTGGATACCATTTCGTGTCATGATACCCACGCTTTGTAACATACTGTACAATACGCTCTCCAATTTCATCAGTGTGGCAAGGGGTTGCCTTCAATGCTTACCTTCCCCAAATCGGAAACTCCTTACTGGATGGCCCATCTCCGGTGTCAACAGCGTGCTGCGAGTATTGAACGTGCCTGAGCCTCTCGGTCCGAATGGACCCGGTTCCAGTTTACTTCCGGAATCCGCTATGCGCGCCATGGGGCCAAGCAGACGACTGAATCTTTCAAGAGCCCACGCAGACCACGACGACACCGAGGATTGGATGTCGACGAATGCCCGTTTGCTGTACTATACATACCTCGCCAAGTTCCCATGTCCGCGACGCCGTCCTGGACCATATCGCTCGACGACGGTGATTCCCGATATCGGAGTACATCGTGCATCGAACCAGGGGAGTATGGCCGATGCTGTGGGCCGTTGGTTCTCGCCCGCTCACCCCCCCTGCTGCATCCGATAACGTGAAGCTGAAGAGCAAAACGGGATATCACATACGGCTTATCTGCGCTTCCTCAAAAAGAAAACCCATAGAACGCGCTACGTCCGAGCACAGGATCGACCGAGTCATTCATTCACGGGACGAGCACCGGCACAGCTCTTGATCCGAAAACGACGAACGAACGTGAGTGAGAAGAGGCGGAAGCGATCGAGGAGAGCGTGCGCAGCAGTGCGGTAGATGATCGATGATCGACGGGAGAGAAGAACAAGTGGAAATGAAAGTACAAGATGAACGGAGCATTGTCGGTGTCGCATCGCGAGGCTCTACCAGAGTGATTAGGACTTGGCTGCGCCAGGCTTGTTGGCGCTATTGTCTGCCATCCGGGTCCCGTGGTAGGAAACAGTCAATACTAATGCAGACTGGGCACGTCGTTGCGAAACCGGTCGGTCCCAGTCGAACGTTGTTGCAGAGGGACGAAAGTGATGCACAAGTTTGACGATCTCGGAGATCGCCCAGGAACTTGCGTTCTTTGCACCTTTGGAGGGATTATCAGAGGTGTGCTTCCCAAGGAGCGACGTACGTGTATGGGAAGCAATGGCACAACATACTGTACCATTTCGAATGATTCGACAGTCACAGGTCACAAGACCGTTGGTGGCGAAAATGAGTGGTCACACGTGCGAGCCCGAGGGTTGTCACGGAAGGAGATGCAAACAATGTATTTAGCAAACATAGTTATGCAGCGTTTTGTGTAGTCTAGACTATGTGTTAACATGGCCAGTGCCCATTATAACTCTGTACGGGGAATGTCAGGGATGAGGATGCTGGGGGCATGCCAACGAAGCTATGTACAAGGGGGATCTCACCGTGGAGGAACCGAAACATGAAATGGCGGCACGAGATAGATATGGTAAGGACAGTGCGTCATCGAAACTAACGGACTACTGGGCCAGGAGGTCATTTTGGCCTACCAGAGGAGTCAAGAGGAATCGAGTGATCACAAGCGTTTAAGTGCCAGAAGGCGAGAGGGCGAGAAAGTCGAGTTTGGAAAGCATCGAGTGCGATTGGATGCGCCAAAGGGTTATCTACAGCGCAGAATATGACGGGAATGAGAAGAGGACAGATAGAGCAACGAGCAGTGCGTGCTGCAAGTCGGAACGACTCAAACACGACTGCTAGCTGGAATACGAGACAAGTCAGTGCTGGCGGTACGAACGAGTGACGGAACCCACACCTAGGGCATCCATTCTACCTCACAAGAATTCCGAATGAGACTCAACACCAATCCAAACCCACCGCGTCGTTGAGGACGATCAAAACAATTTCTAGAAGATGTCAGTACATACAAGCAAATGGACTTATCAGCTCAGAAAATGTCAAGAATAAGGCAAACCAGGCACTGATCAGAGAGGTGGAATATTTACTAGAGGCGGTTTATGAGTGAATCCGAGGCACTACATGCAGACACGGCAGTGCTGAGGAGTGCGTGGCGCACTTCAAGTCGTGACTTTCCAAATTTGGACACCACCCGAGTGCAACTTGGGGGCCTGCCATCCACCTCGTCGACCAGGCCCGGCAGGAAGCTGGAGGGGAGAGCGGGAGAAGTCAAGAACCATCAAGTGTAATTGTACTCATACCGTAGGTCGAGTGTCATTCGCCTTGGGCGCCTGTGTCCCAACCTGGGAAGGCGTCGGAAATGGTCCCGCGTCACAGGTCACAAGTCAAATTGTCGGCCTGTTGAAATGATACAAAGGGTCACAGTCACACAGGGGTGTCGAAATGGTGGAATGGTGAAATGGTACAATACCTTGTTTGCACTTCACAACATACATCTACCTTCCCTCACCAGTAAGGACCACTTGACGCACGTCTCCCCGACGCTTTCAACTCGTAATCATATCAGTCTCCCAGAACCAGCAAACTTGGAGGAAGAAAGATAGCAGTCCATTCTTACAATACGGCGCTCCCCGTTTGAATCGGCTGGGACTCCAACAAAAGTTACCAAACGTTCCTGGGCACTTGTTACGACATATACAAGAGCCGAGCCCCCCAAAAAACCTTTTTGGCATCGTTGATCGCCGCGACCCAGCCTTACAATCAGGAATGTACTCGGGAACTAGCCTGAGACTGGCCACTGGCAAGTTACACAACGACTTCGAGAAGCTTCTGAGACGTGCTGTAGAACAAGGCGCCCACGGTTAAGAGCTGGTCCTCCTTACATGATTTGAGCCACACGTCACCGATTCCTATATAGTATGTGCGGGGAAACTTGAAGGGATGGAATACCCAAGATGACTGGAAAGATGATCGGAGCGGAATGGTTTGGTAGAAAAATCGCCCAGGTACGCCATCATCCAAGAGAAACGATATTTCAGTGACGCGTGCAGGACAGAGTTCCGATCGTGGTTTTCCCGTTTTCTCCATGATGATTGCGAAAAGCTGGTCCGTCTAGAAGATACATACTTGAATCTCCAACATGTTGGATAGCCTCAGGCTCGTGAGCATTTCGGACGATCCCAAACGTGACGTCTGCTTTCACTTTACGACGACTTCTTCCTTTGTTGAGGGTTGCGTCGGTCCCTCGCGAACTAGTCTCCCTAAGCCAGACCTAACACTTCAATATTGGAAGATAGTCGTTCTAATCATACCGTGACGAGGCGCGCGAACAAACTGACCAAGTGAGAAACCTGACAAGGGCCCAGGACTCCGAGAGGACTATGAATGTACGTTCCACTGTGTCCCCGTGCGTGCCGTGCGTCAGCGAGTGCCACCTCGTTGTGCCGCACATTGTCGTTTACTGCATCATGTACAGCACTCTGGAGATCCTGTATCCACACGTTCATTACGCTCTGTTTCTGAGTATTTCCACCACCGTGTTGGTTTCCAAGGACCTGGCGACCAACAAATTCGCATGTCATTGCTTTCTCACAGCAAGCTCCAGTCGCCCGACTCATCGGACGGGGAGACATGATGACTCTCCCTTGTAGTTATTTCTATCACTGGAGGCTGGCCCAAGTACTGCGCCAGCCATTAATGGAACCCGGCATCGCGGCACGCTACTCAGATGACTGCCTCACACCGATCAGAAGGACAAGTGGGTCATCTATTCGTTGTCATCACGCGTCCGAGGCACTACTTATGCGAGTACGGAACGTGTTCAATTCGTCATACTTCATTCCTCCTAGACGTATCATTCCATGGATACGATGGATAACGGCCGCCTGAGTACGGAGAACATATCGGAAGGACTTTGGCGTGGTCCAGGCATCTCCCCAACCACGACTCTCCAAGAAAATCACCCGCCGGATATATCGCACCTTGTCGCACAAGATTCTTCCACGCCTGTCAGTCCAAATGACAAGGCAGGTGGAGAAGATACCAGCGTCCTCGTAATCGATTGGGACGGTCCAGACGACCCCAAGAATCCAAAAAAGTAAGTTCGATAGCGCTCTCGCATTTATTGGTCCTCATACATTTCTTTCAAGTTGGAGCTTCAAGCGAAAGTGGGCTGCGACTGCCATTGTTTCGGGGTTTACTTTCATCAGTCCCGTCTCCTCTTCCATGATCGCTCCTGCCACCAATCAAGTGGCTGCCCAATTTGGAATCCATAGCAGTGTACTCATTGCGCTGACCACGTCGATCTTTGTGCTTGCCTTTGGTGAATTAACTTTCGTTCAACGTTTTGGATCCGTGTCTGACTTGGAACGGGTAGCCATTGGTCCGCTATTCCTCGGCCCCTTGAGCGAAATTTATGGACGATCCCGAGTGCTCCAGCTAGCAAACCTGTGGTACCTCGGTGTGTAGTTATGACGTCATTCACCTATTCCCGGACTTACTATCATCTAGTATGGAACCTCGCATGTGGCTTTGCACAGAACGAATCACAGTTGCTTGTGTTCCGCTTTCTTTCTGGAATAGGAGGTAGTGCTCCTCTCGCGGTATGAAATGCATCTTGAGTAGCGCTTTATTTAATTAACCTTGTCGCTCTAGATCGGTGGTGGTGTCCTCGGCGATTGTTGGCGTACGGAAGAGCGTGGTCAGGCAGTTGCTGTGTTTTCCCTGGCACCAATGCTTGGTCCTGTAGTTGCTCCCGTCGCGGGGGCTTGGTAAGGTTCCGCCTATTTTCATCACACCAGCCGTCTGATCGTGTCTGTAGGATTGCAGAGCGTTCGACGTGGAGATGGGTGGTATGTCTACTCCTTTTGGGACATTACTCGGTCCAATAATGTGTCACGTCTTGTCACGTCTCTAGTTCTGGTCAACGAGCATCGTAGATGCAGCTATTCAGGTATTAGGCTTGCTCTATCTTCAAGAAAGTCAGTTCGCGTGGTCGGCGGCTCCGCTGTGTACTGATGACGTTTTCCTTAGCTTATGCCCCTTTACTCTTGCAAAGGAAGGCACAGAAGATAATGAAGTCGATGGACACGGAGAAATCTCCTTACAAAGAAGTACGAACAATATTTGATGGGAAACAAGATCGCTCGTAAGTGAGATAGATCGAGTAATCACAATCTCCCGACCAATGGCTTCTAGCTGGCGAGCGATCATGATTAATTCACTGGTGCGGGCATTTGGACTCTTCGTCCAAGAACCCATCATCCAGTTGCTTGGTGTATATATGGCATACCTCTATGGAGTATTGTACCGTGAGTGGTCAATGGCGCTCAATCTGCAGCATATCCTAATCTATTGTAGTATTTTTGACGACTATGCCATCCATCTTTGAGGGAGTCTACCAAGAATCTGTTGGCATAGCTGGTTTACACTACATTGCTCTTGGACTTGGCCTGACGGGAGCCTCGCAATTAAATGCGAGAACATTGGACAAGGTCTATGTGTATCTCAAGAATAAGAATGGAGGTGTTGGGAAACCCGAGTTTAGACTACGTTCGTGTTTTTTTCCTGTTCTTCCTGGTTCAGCAAATGCTCATATTTTTTGTACCAGCTGCCATGTTTGTTGGCACGTTGGTATTTCCTATAGGGTTGCTCATTGTGGGATGGACCGTTGAGGCGCACACGCATTGGATAGCGCCGGACATTGTGAGTGTTCAGTCCCAAAATTATTGATTCGACTCAGGTTTGGCGCGAAATCCAAATAGGGCATCATGCTCATTGGTTCGGGTGTCATCCTCAACTTTCAGTGTATTCAGACGTATGTAGTCGATGCTTTTACCCTCTACGCTGCGTCTGGTATGTTCTTTGCGCAATACATTGGTATTTTGCCGCTTACTTATCTGTGTCGATACAGCGATGGCGGCAGTAATGTGTCTGCGTTCATTGGCTGGCTGCGGATTTCCTCTGTTTGCTCCTGAGATGTACTCTGCGCTAGGATTTGGAAAAGGGGACACGGTACTCGCTGTGATAGCCATTGTCGTCGGCTGTCCTGCGTGAGTTTGTCCTTCTCTTGGATGCCCTCGACTCATTTCTCTGCGTTTTAGACCCTGGATTTTCTGGCATTTTGGAGAAAGAATACGGAACGCAAGTCGTTATGCCCGGTGATGAACGCATGGAATGGAGGCCTCTTCAGCACACGCCAATACGTCTGGATACGTTTTGATGTGTGACGAACAGATCCTACGACGATCGTTAGTTCGGAATGTTCCACTAGTATTATGATATGGATTGCTTGTAGCTGTACTTTAGTCCCTTCGTTACACCCGTAGGTTGAAGGGTGTGGTTCGGACTTGAACACATAATATAATGTGTCTTTCCCTCCCTGTCGTTTCAGATGGCATGGTAGAGTTCGTGCATGTGCTCCGTCGAAGTACAACACGACTTTGACGCCATTGGGTTCTGAGAAGACGCAAATTCTGACCATAAGTATATCAATGGGCTCGCTATCCGGTTGTTCTAAGATCTGATCTGGAATGGCGTTGGAGTGAACCTGATGAGATCGGAAACAGCAAGCCGACACTACCTCGTCACAACTCCGAGTCTTTCGTACAGCCAAGATCGATTGTTGTTGTTGTTCAGAAGTACACAACACATATATGATTAAAAAGATGTGCGCCCGCGAACAAACAACGCCTTTCTGTCCTCCTCGTATGTCATTCTCCCGTCCGTCAACGACGGCCTCGCACCCGCAAGAGACATTGCTCCCAGGTTTCACCCCGCTGCCGCCGCCACGTACCGAATGTCCCATGACGTTCGCGCTCCACCCCTCCGAGGAACTTGAACGGGTCCGGGTTACTATCTACTCATCGAGTCGGATACGGATCGAAGGTTTGTTCGACGATGCGGTGGCGTCCTCCCCTACTACTGGGGGACCAAGTTCCTCGTACCGGATGTAGGAAGGACGGTTCTCCTCGTCTGCCAGGTCGTACTCATCGAGTTGGACAGGGATCGAAAGTTTGTTCAACAATGAGGCGTTTTCTCCTTCCTTCCCTTGGCCTCTCCGGCCAACTTTGCCTCCAAATCGGCCGCCTTGGCAAACCAAAGTCGTCGAAGAACACTAAGGGCAAACACCGCATGGACGGATCGGTGATGCGTGAGCGAGATTGCAAGACTGACGAGATACGCACCATTCTCCGGTTTTATATCACAAAATCTGCGGCCGACTTTCCTTGCAGTCTGAGTCAGGGCCAATGCGAATATCTAGAGTGGACACCTGGTGAGACGAAGTGAAGTGCCTGTGGCAAACCGGCCAGGCAGACAGACCAAGCCATCCGGCTTTCTTGACACTTTTCCAATGACGCCAAAGGAGCCGTTAAATTGCCTATGATGTCGAGCGGTTCATACAGCTCGATGTAGTGTCGTGAAGGTGTGCACTGGGGAGCTGAACAAGACGGAAACTGCGACAACCACCGATAGTAGTTGGTGAGGCATCGTCGACCATCGAAGACTGGGTAAAATTGGTAGGGTTACCCGCATCCCGGGTGACACCGCCGCGCCACTGGGAAATATCAGAGTCAAAATTTCGGACTCCCTGATCCCCATGCTGGGCAGAAAGTCAAAGATTTGGCCGGTTTGGGTCGCAGTTTGTCTGGGTGGGTTTGGGTCCCGGTTTGGGTATGTCAGCCGCGGGCGGCAGGGAAACCCACCCAAACCCGAGGTTCAAGCTCCGAATGTCAGCCGCGCGCGGCACAACCCACCCAAACCGAGGACGAAGGAGAAATGGAACATCCGGCGTTGGTTGACCGGCAATTTCGACGGCGACCAGATGGTGATCACCACTACTATATTTGGGAGATGCGGCGGCACAGAGCTGCATTCAATCTCCGTACAGCGGCAGTTTGGCTAGCCGCTCCGCCTATCGTCTGTTGTCGATCCTCGTCACCCCTGTTCCTCGCACAAGCCCAACATCCACTTGCGCGAAACCGACCACTCGGCCTTCTCAGGCTTGTACTGCTTCGAAACCCTCCAATTCGAGAAGCCTACTACAGCTACGATAATGGTACTACACAATGCGTGGCATAATGACACCGTGCGGTTGGCTGCGCCTCCGCCAGAACACCCAACGACTGCACACGCACACAATGCTCAGCCGATAATGAGGTTGCACCAGAAATGGAGTTAGAAACATGTCGAGAACACGAAGGGACCACCTACCAAACCACGGGACGCATCACGAATGCGAACAGATGAAGAAGGACCAGGGGAGAGTTGGAATGAAGACGAATGTGGGTGAGAAGGGCAAGAGAGCATGAGGGGCGGCCTGGAGGACAGGAAGCCGGAACAAGACGGCCGGGCAGGAGAGCCACGGGCGAGACAACCAGCAGCATGACCCTCGCAGCCACTGCGAGCAGCCAGGACAACGACGGCAGGGACACGGAAGCCCAACCACGCGAGATGGACGCGTTGAGGGGACGTAGTGAGGGTGCGAGCATGATACCCCAAAGAAGTGTGCCAGTGCGCTGCATGTTCGCATGACACAGACGCTTAGATGACGAACCCTATGAGACTGTCGGAAGACCCCGGGGGCGCGATGGATGGCGGCGAACGTCATCCAGACAGGCCCACAGAACCGCCTGACATGCCTGAGGGAGCAGGGTGGCGAGCAGAGCATTGAGGAGAGGACATTGAGGTAGTCATCAGAGACTCGTGGTCTTCATCATCAACTTTTTGCAAGTATGGTTGGCCAGGAAGACTTCGTTATGGTAGCACTGCAGGGTGTCACGAAATATAAATGACGTCTGGTTAATTCGGGTTTGATGATTTACACGAGCAGCACATTGACCAGCATGCACACCCCTTGCAGAGGAACAGTGATCTTGATGCAAGGGATGGTGGGCATAGCGGGAGGAAGCACGGTGGAGGTCAAGGACAGGATGTATAAGAACGAGAGACAAACGAACGGCCTGAAAACACATTTATCAAGGACGTTGCGACTTTGTGGCTCAAAGGTGTATGAGGCGGCATGCAGACGGCATAGATTATCTTGTTGAACCTCCGCCTCAAAGATGCCGCCTGGCCGAGGTGGTCACCTGACTACGGAATTATCCGCCGTCGAAAGTGCCGGCCAACCAACGCCAGATGTTCCAATACTCAGTCTTTCTGAACAGACCACCACAGTGCGCCCCTAAAAGATGTTAGTCATGTAGAAAACTATAGTGTAGTCACTAAAGAAAAACTACAGTACTTCGAGGCCGAAATAAGGCCTGCTTATGTAAGCTAATAATGTTCTAACCCATACGAAATGGATTAACAACACTCCCCCTCAAGGAGTATGGGGAAGATCAAAGGAATGTAGGTAAAAACAAAATATGTAATGTATACCTTTCATATTCCAATGAAAAGAATTAATATCGAATGAACGATGAGAAGAGTCCAGCGTCCGTGTGCGGCTGCGTCGAGCGGTGTCCATATATGGTAAGTCGCGGCTCGGGTAATGCTGAGTGCGCGCGATCTTGTATCCTCGACCTCTGCAGTGTCGTGCTGTGCCGGTATCTTGCCGGGATATGCTCCCCAGCATCTGGACTTCGTATGTGACGTCTCCGATGCGCTTGATGCGCCTGATTTGGCCTCGATGTGGCCGTACGATTCGGTGAGTCGACTTCTTCATTTTCGTTCTTCTGATCTTTCCAGATCGCGATTTGATTCGTCCTCGTCGACGCGGTGGGTCGACATAGTCGGTGAGCGGCCTGGGGTGTTCAGGAGGTGGTGTGGATGGCCTAGGTAAGTCGTTTTTCGTGCGCTTGCGTCGTTCGCGCTGACCTTCCTTCTCTATAGCGAGCGGATCCGTTTCGACTCGTTTCGAGTCGCGGCGTGTGCCGCTCGTTGCGCCATCCATCTCCCCTTGTTCCTGATCGTATCCGACGTCTTCGACATCGGTTTGGCGGTCCCAATCACCTTCGACACCTCTCAACCTCTCCAGCTCGCCCATATGGCCTCTGGGGCCTTTATCTCGACGTAGCGCGTTCGTTTCGACTCTGCGCTCGCTCCCGTCGCTGCTGGGACGTATCCCATCGTGTCCGGCGCCGTCGACAACCGTTTCGCGGTCCCAAACGCCCTCGACACCTCTCGATGCCTCTGGTTCGCCCAAATGGCCATTTGGGCCATTTCTTCGACATGGTGCGTTCGTTCTGTCGACGCGCTCGTCACTGACGCTTCTAGGAGGTTCCGGGTCGTTCTGGGGATCGCCTGGTACGACCGCTTCGTCGTCCGGCTCCTCTGGCTCCTCTCCAGGTCTACTTGGTGAGTTTTGTCGGGTTCTCTCCTTCGAGCGTTCACGGACTTGTACTGACGCGTTATGCAGCTTCGTCGGCTTCTCCCTGGTCTCCTCGGCTCGCCCTGATGCTCGCGATGCGTCCGCTTCGCTGCTCGGGTCGCCTGGCTCGACTTGAGCCCATCCAGGTGAGTACCTTCGAGTTCTTCCCTTCGGGTGCTGTCGGATTTGTTCTGACACGTTCCGCAGCTTCTTCGGCTTCTTCAAGACTCTTTCGATGCTCCATGGCGCTTACGACGCGTCCGCTTCGCATCCCGGGTCGCCTGGTTCGACTCTCGTCCTTCCAGGTAAGTCTTTTCGACCTTTTGCCTTTGAACGTTCGCTGACGCGTCCTGACGTGGTTTGCAGCTTCATCGGCCGCTTCCTATCGTCTCCGTCGTGTCCTGGCACTTCCGACGCGTCCGCTTGGGATCTGGTGCGCTCGACATCGCAGCTCGAGGCTGCACTTCCCTCCCCTTCGAGCTCAATGCTCGGGGACTTGGTTCGTCGTGGCGCGGGGTCGTCAGGTGGTTTCAGTGGTTCAGGTGAGTCATTAGACTCGTTCGCGGGTCGTTCTCGGCACTGACATCCTCCGTCGTCAGCTAACGCCTTCAGCGCAAGTCGTTGTGACTCGCCGCTGGCGTCGTTCATCGTGCTGTTGCCGCTACCTCATCCACTCTCATATCCACCTCCCTGGACCTCTCCATGGCTCTCGACATCGCCCGTTCGACTGCCCGTTCGACTCCCACCTCGGCCTTTCGCGTGCGCGTCCTCGCGCCGTTGCCGGTGGTCTGCGTTGGTGTTGTCGGCGCGCCCGGCTGACTCTGCGCTGTTGCGTACTGAGGTCGTCGCGCCGTCTCGCCTTCGTGGGCTGCCGGTCTGCGCTCCGTTGGGCTGGTGCATGCCGGCTCCAGCATTGCCGATCGTGACTTGACCTTCTCGCCCCTCGGGCGGCATGCTGGGCTTGTTGGGTGCGCTCGCTGCGGCGGCGGTCTCGTCCATAGACGTTTCCACCTTGCCGTCTTCTTCGCCGACTTCTCCACCCTTGGCATCGACCCTCGCCGCCTCCTCGTGGCTCTTCGCCACTTCATGGAACTCTCCGCCCGATTCTTCGTCGTGCGGCATCCACGTCAGCTGCTTGGTTCTCGAATCGTCGATTGGGACTTCGCTGAGCTTGTCGCTCGCTCCAGTCCTCCCTCCCTCGAGCGACGTGCTCGGGAGTCCTTCCGGTGGGTTGTTTTCGACTTTGGCTGCTTCCGACTTGACCTTGGCTGATTCGCATTCGCGCGCCTTGTGGCCACGCTCGCCACACTTCCGACAGGGTCCGTTAAAGCCGTTGGGCTTGCGCGCAGCCACTTGTGGCTCTGCGTCACCAGGTACTTGGACTTCTGGTAGTCGTTTTCGTAGCGGTTGTATTGTAGGCTTGTCGAATCGAGTTGTGAGGTATTTGTAGTAGTCGTGAGCGGTCGCGAGATGAAGCATTGATCCGAAAATTAAATCCGGAAGTCCTATGGTCAAAAAGAATTTTGCCATTGCTTCGAGTTGTCTGTCAGGCTCTGAGACTGTGCCGTCGAGATAGGAATGTAAACCAGCTTTATTGATAACCTTTTTGACACTTTCGTGCCATGTGGACCAGTTTCGACCGTCCGTTTCGAGTTGTGGTACATCTTCGTCGAACTCCATTGGGTAAGACTTTCTCGGGGTTTTGGCTGGTGAGTGAGCTAACAGGAAGCTGCAGGGCTCATAACCTGTAGAAAACTATAGTGTAGACACTAG
>JBBPSD010000785.1:0-16227 GCA_038093415.1 Xerocomellus chrysenteron | reverse complement strand
GTCTGCAGCTTCCTTTTTCGCGTCGTCGGGGAACGCACCGCCTTGTGCGATCGTGCGGACGGTGAACACGATGGGGAGTGAGGTGACGCGTCGCAGCGCAGAAAGCTGTTGCGAGACGTGCGCATGCGATGGAATTGGGTTCGTAGAGCCTCCTTCGCGGAGGAGGTCGGCGCGCAGCTCAAGCGCGTCCACGCCCGTATTGAGCTCATGAATATCCGCCAACGCGGGCACGACGTCCGGATACGTCAACACCACAAAGTACGACCGCACGCCCTGCGCGGCCTTGGCCACGTCCGGTGCCAGGTTAGGCGTTAACCCAGACACGTGGCCAAAGAACCTCTCCACCTCGCCCTCCAAACCACGCTCCAGCGCGGCATAGTTGCCAAACTCGTACCCGGCACACTGCGCAAACCACGGCTCGCGATGCGCATACACGTCCCGGACCTGCTCGCCGTACGCAGGCCGCTCGCCTTCTTGGCCGAGGTAGGACTCGATGACGGACAGTTCGCGCTGGATCCAGATGACTTGGCCCCCTTGTCGGGTCGAAAACTCGAGAAGGGCTTCCCGTGCTGCGGGCGTCTCGACGATGCCCCCTCCGAGACTGATGATCCAGCCCTTGGCGTGTGTGGATAAGAGAGAGTGCAAGAGCTCGGTCTCAGCTGCTCGGAAGGCTGGCCACCCGTGCGTTTGGACGTAGGTGCGGACAGAGGGTGGATGCAGCTCCCCAAAGTGCACATCAAAGTCGAGGAGGGGGAGTGAGAGTGCACGCGAGGCCAGCTCGCCAATGTGGGACTTGCCAGAACCGCGCATGCCGATGAGGAGGATGGATGGTGTCTCCGAGGGCGAGATCGCTTTGGGTATGGCGGGCGTGGCAGTCGCTGTGGGTAGCGGGTGTGCATGGGGTATGTCGACACCTTGCACTTGGATGCCAATCTGTATGATACGTGAGCGAGTGTGAATGAGAACATACGGGCGCCGTACCTTGTTCTCCAGGTCATCCCACCAATTGGGCCACGTCTTCTCGACGCACCGCTTTTCCTCGATGATGGTGCCATCGACGACAGTGGCAAGCACGGAAAACGCCATCGCGACACGATGGTCATCGTAACAATGAATAGAAGCGCCATGCTTGAGACTGGCGAGCGGGCGCCCATAAATGACGATCCCATCCTCGAACTCGTCCGTCTCGACCCCAAACTTGGCTGTACGCGCGTCAGTCAACGATCTCGTGCCCATGATCATGTGGCGTACCCAACTGGTCCCTCATCGCCTTGATGCGATTACATTCTTTGACGCGCTGGTTTGCGATTCCGCGAATACGCAAGACGTTCTTGCCTACACCGCTCTCTGCGCGAAGGCCACCGTCTGTCGCGACAGCACCGACGACGGCAGCCGTCAAGAACGCGTCGGTCATGGGTTCCATGTCCACCTCGCCCATAGCCTTGAGCGTTCCAATCGGTGGTCCTGTGACGGTCGTCTCCGTAGCGGTCTGTACGACGGTGCATCCCATCGGCTCGAGGACCTCTTTGGCAAACCGCGCGTCGCCCTGGAGGGACGATGATCCGATCGAGGCAAGCGTGCAGGACGTACCGGTGATGGCGGCGACAGCAAGCGGGTACGTCGCACTCGACGCGTCCGACTCGATCGTGAAGACGCCCGATTCGGGGACGGTGTACACTCCGCGTGGGATCTTGTACGCGTTGAGCGGGGCACCGGTCTCAGGGCGGGTGACGTGGATACCAAAGTCGCGCATGAGGGCGATGGTCATGTCGATGTAGAGCTGGGAGATGACAGCCTTTCCGGTGAGGACGAGAGTCGTATCTTGTTGGGCATACGGCGCGCAGAGGAGGATGGAGGAGACGTACTGCGAGGAGATGGAGGCATCGAGGGTGAGGGTACCGCCTGGGAGACCGGTGGGGGCGATGGAAAGGGGGAGGCAACCGTATGTGCCGAGGTAATTGATGTCTGCGGTAGCCACTGAGAGGGCTTCGACGAGAGGCGCGATGGGACGCTGTTTCATGCGCGCATTGCCCGTGATGATGGTGCGATCCGATGGAGACGGGTCGGCAGACGGCGAGACGAGTGTGCAAACGGTAGTGACGAAGCGGGCGGCGGTGCCAGCATTGCCAAGGTAGAGTTCTGTCCCAGGTGGAGGAAGCGAAAGCTTGCCACCGGATCCGGTGACGACGAGGGTTTCACCATTGTCGGCCCACTCGAACGTGGCTGCCTATGGGGGAGTCAGCAGGAGAGGGGTGAGAGATATGACGACGTACATTCAGTGCCTGCAAAGCGGCCATCATAACCTGGGTGTCATCCGAATGGAGCAGATTCTTCAACTTGACGGTGCCGTTTGAGAGTGCTGCAAGGACAAGGGCGCGATTGGAAATGGATTTGGAACCCGGTGTGGCGAGGGTGATGTGCGGGACGGCCGCGTTACCATCGCCAGTCGGTGGACAGGTGACGGCAGGTGGGGAGGGGAGGAGTTGGGGAGGCAAGGGACCCTTTTCTGCAGCGCCTGGTATCTCCCACAACGGGTTTGGGAGAGATGGCTTGACGTATCCACCTGGGATACCGCTGATGACAGTGACGCCGTCTACGAGAACCTTTTTGATCTCATCGTCGGAGATACCTGTTGCTCTGAGTTCGTGCGTCTTTCCGATGCGAGACAAGAGGACAACTTTCTTGAGTTTTGAGGTGTTCTTCTTGTCGATAGCCATGCGATCAAGGAGGCCATCGATGGTAATTGGGGGAGCGGATGCGGCACGTGCCTGGGCTTGGGCGCGGAGGACGAGGGGATGCGTGAGGGAGGTCGGGAGGCCGTATGAGTCGATGCAGCGACGGAGTCTTCCGACGCCGACCTGACCGAGGCCTGTTTCGGGACCACGGCCTCGGGCGATCTCGGCTTCGAGGACCATGCCTATGGCGACGCACTCGCCGTGAAGGAGGTAGGGGGTAAGGAAGGCCTCGATGGCATGGCCGATGGTGTGGCCAAAGTTGACGAGGTTGCGGAGGTGAGCCTCCTTGGGATCGTATGAGACGATGGTCGCCTTGGTGTTGACGGACGAGATGATGAGGGTGAGGAGGGGGTGGGATGCGAGATCGTCGAGGGATTGGGCGTGGATGTCTGCGAGGGAGTCGAGGAGGGTTGCAGAGGAAGATTCGAGGAGGGCAAACGCGTCTTGGTCCCAGATGGCGGCGGTCTGTGGGGCGATGAGGGGGGGCGGCGATTGGGGGGAAGATACGGACCTTGATGATCTCCGCGAGCCCGTTGGCAAGCTCGCGTTTCGGAAGAGAGGCGAGGAAGGCGACGTCGATGAATATGTATTCTGGCTGCCAGAAGGCGCCGATGAGATTCTTTCCGAGGGGGGTGTCTATGGCGGTCTTTCCGCCGACGGCCGAGTCGACCATGGCGAGGAGGGAGGTGGGGATCTGCACGACACGCACGCCACGCATGCTGGAGAGGGTCAGCGACGGAGAGGGCGGGGACTGGCGACGCACAAGGTGGCCGCGACGAAGCCGACGAGATCGCCGATGACGCCGCCCCCGAGGGCGAGGATGACGGTGTTGCGGTTGCACTTTTGGGCGAGGAGAAAGTCTTCTATGGCGGCCTTTCCGTCGCGGGACTTTGATGTCTCGCCGGGAGGGATGACATGGGCGATGAAGCGGGGTGCGGTGGAGGGGTCGGGGAAGGCGTCGCGGATGCGGGCGTCGAAGGCGTCGGCGAAGAGGGGGAGGTAGAGGGGGGCGATGTTGGTGTCGGTGACGACGACGTAGGCGGCGGCGGGGAGGTCTGTGAGGACGGTGTGTGCGATGTGGTGGTGGAGGTGGAATCCGCAGTGGATCGCGTCTCTGCCGAGGATGGCACCTGGGACATGACCGAATATTTCCACCAAGCATATTATATATTTATTGTTAAGCAGATGGTACCTATGTAGTCTACTATGTTGGTTTGGCATATCCATGACAGATTCGGGATAAAATAAAGGAATATGAGACAATAACATAGGGTGCTAAACCAATTCTGGATATATCAGCTTCAAATTGGAAAAATTGGACCAAAAATATGATAAATTACATATTTCGGACATCGGCATTGCATGATATTAGCTATGACGTTAGCAGATAGTATCAAAGATAGCAGGGAGAAATATTTTACAAAATATTTTGCCTAGCAACCGGCAGCAAACCGTGGCTATGTCAGGTCTACGAGTCCGGAATATTTCTAGCAGAAATGATTTTGCTTAATATTCAAATACAGATTTCAAATATGCTTCCGGAAATGCAGGAGTGCCCCACTGAGTGGTGGGGTCAGCGGTCCACTGTAGTGGGGCTTCAGGCGATCCACCGAGAGGCTCAGCCAATAAGAGAGTCTAGCTTACAAAGCCCAAATATGGCCATATCGAATGTGAGCGCACGCAACGCAACAGCGAATAAAGAACTAGTGAAATCCACCATGGGCTCTAGCCACCACCTGCGGGATGGCTCCTAAGGAAGATCGTTAGGAATTGAGGTATGTCAATGGAGTACACACACACACACCTGTAAGGAGGGGGGAGAGATGTGCTTTTGACACGAGTGGTAATTTTTAGAGGGAATTTGCCTCTACAGGGAGTGAACCAGGGAATTTCAGAAAAGAATGATTGACGACATACCACCATCATCGAATAGAGGGTGCTGTAGGGCTTTGATCTTGATCAAGGTCATGAATCAGTTGTTATAATCCCTGAAAACAATTAACAGAGCCAAAAGTGGAAACAAAAAGAAGTGGTGTACATACGTACCATCACTGCTATGAAAGTACAAGGAAGTACCTGAATAGTGTGCCGAAGTATGTATAAGGCGTCGTGGTGTACTTAAAGTGCGACCTTGCAAATGGCAAATCATAACTTGCTCACTGATGGTACTCTGTTTCTGTACAACTTGCGGTCCTGGGGGAAGCGAAGTCACTAACAAGGACAGGCAGAGACACGAGAGGAATGACCGAGATGATTTCGCCCGCCAGAAGATGACGCGAAATAACCTCGATGCTGAGGTTTGTGGATTCAATTCTGATCTACACTACATATTCTAAGGTTTTTGACAGGTCAAATTAATCCGGCGGACGTCTCAGTTATCATCAGATCCCTCAACAGAGGAATTGATCCAGCAGACGTCCCAGATGTCTTTTGAAGAGTCCTCAACTGATGAAAGTGTAAGTGATCAAAATGAATCAAAGTCCATTGATGTGACAACTTTCAACAGCTAGAAGACATCGTGAGGGGAATTTTTAGGATGACTCTGGAAGATTCCTCGTGGTCGCAGAAAACAGGAGAATTGCCGGGTGCTATGGGCATCATGCCTAACGAGGGCGCCAACCCACAGCCTGTGCAACACCTCAAAAACATCAAAGGACTAGATGAGAATTTTGTGATACTACTCCAGATCGACCACGAGATACACCATTACGCTCGGCACATACACGAGATAGTAGAGAGTTTGAATAAAGCGGGTGCACAAGAGCGGATCCATGTAGACCTGGAGGATCAGCAGAGGTGGCTTGATGAACACTTGCGTATCGTCGCTCACCTCAACACCGGAGGCGATGAACCCGATGAGCTCCTTCGTCGAGAAGTAGAAGGAAATATAGATCAATTGCTCCTGGCCATTCAGAGCATTCTTAAGACACTTGCAGACCGAACTGTGGAGGATGCATCAGCAAGGGAAACAGCATCCTGCATTATGAATACTGGTGAGACACTCCCACCATGCGATTGCAAGTTGCTCATGTGTTCCTAGAAACCAAATTTTCCCTCAGTTTTCGACGAGCTAATCCAATCATTCTGCTTACCTTGCTCACTGCCATTGTCTTGAATATTTATGGACATCTCATGCGTCCCTGGAGCAACACCACGTTGGAACTTTTGAACCTCATGTTGAAAACTGCTCTCGGAAACCCGTCAACCATGCAGAAATCAAAGACAGAACTTGACTATGTGCCGTGTGACATCCATTCTGTACGTGAGAAGTTCGATCTTGAGCCCTCCACCCAAACGCATGCTACTTGCGTCAGGTGCTCCTGTACTTACCTGCCGATTATCAGGAAGAAGGCGACTACGTACCCCGAGCGGTGCTCCTTCACGAAATACCGCGGTAGCAAACCATGTGGGCAGCTTCTTGTCAAATCCATGAAGTCCGGGAATACTCGAATAATGGTGCCAATAAGGCCATTCATTGTCCAAGACTATAATGAATTTCTCGCTAGTTTGTTCAGCCGACCGGGTATGGAAGCTGCAATGGAGTGCAGAACTAGGTTGAACGATAAGTATCAGCTTTGGGACATAAAGGATGGGACTGGCATCACCGAGATTGCAGGTCCTGACAGTAAGCCATTCATGGACGGGCTACAAAGAAGCAACCTCAGGTTGGCTTGGAGCCTTTCCATCAACTGGTTCAACCCCCACGGAAACAAGTCTGCGGGCAAAAAGAAGTCAGTTGGTTCCATTGCCATGGCCCTGCTCAACCTCCCACCGAGCCTTCAATACAAAGCAGAGAATCTATATGTTGTTGGCATCATTCCTGGTCCAAAAGAACCATCACTGGATGAGGTCAACCATTTCCTCCATCCTCTTGTCGACTTTTTTCTATCCGCTTGGCAGAATGGTACATGGTTCACGAAGACTGTGGAACACCCAGGGGGGCGGTTACCACGATCTGTCATTGTGCTCGCTGTGAACGACTTGCCTGCAGCAAGAAAAGTCATGGGTTTCGCAGGACCCACCGCTGCTCATCTTTGCAATCTCTGTTGGTTAGAAAAATCGGAGATCAGCAACTTCGCATGCGAGACATGGAGAGTGCGCACCTGCAAAGAGTATCTTGATGCTGCTAATCACTGGCGGGAAGCGGTGTCGAAAGCAGAGCGTGACAAGGTATTCAAGGAAACCGGAGTGCGATGGTCCGAACTGCTTCGCTTGCCCTACTGGGACCCTACTCGCTTCCTGGTCATCAACGGCATGCACAACCTGTTTCTTGGCATAGTTCAGCATCACTTCCGGGATCTCATCATCATTGACAAACTTGCGAACCAAGGGCTCTGCAGATTCCATCATTTCCCAGAGAAGGCCGTCACTGAGGAGGAAATTCAGAAAACTAGAAAACTACTCACTTCAGGGGCATCCATAACATCCCTCAGTCGCATCCGTGTAGTGGTGCTGCTACAAATGGTAGAGGAACATGGACAATTGGCGATGCTTCCCTCTTCGAAGAAAAGGCCAACAAAAAAATCCTTGATCAATGTGCTATTGGTGAAGTACAAGCTATTTGGATGAAAGGATAGATGATACTGACACTACTCTTGCAAAGGTGGATCGGCCTCAAACCCCTACCCAGGCTTCCTTCATGGAGCTTGATGGACCTAGCGCTGACGATGGACTTCCAAGCAACGAATTCCCACAGGAATGCCAGGGAGTTACCGTACAGCAGAAAGATCCCGTCCCTAACGAGACATTATCGAATCGGGAGATTGATGAAATCCAAAGTCACCTTGT
The DNA here is from genome assembly GCA_038093415.1 of Xerocomellus chrysenteron. Lineage (NCBI taxonomy): Eukaryota > Fungi > Basidiomycota > Agaricomycetes > Boletales > Boletaceae > Xerocomellus > Xerocomellus chrysenteron. The sequence goes on along the minus strand of JBBPSD010000785.1, from coordinate 8,704 downwards.
CAAGATCATGCAACCATCATGGCACCGAGGAGCCCCTCAGAACCTTGGTAATGCTGAACATGGGAAGCTCAAGGCCGAGCAATGGAGAGGTTCAATCGAATTTGACTTACTGGTGGTCCTTTGGAAACTGTGGGGTGGTAAACGTTCAGATGAAGATAGCGAGCAATGCTTGTACTGGAGAAAATTGGCAGAGAGTACATTACTCCTGGCAACAGCGATACGATGGAGATCATCCTATGTCACATCCGAAGAGCACGTGTGTCAGTACAAATATTATATGAGAAAGTACTTTGAATCACTTAAACAAACTCTCCCCGGAGTCAACTGGCGGCTGAACCACCATGCAGCATTGCACATTGACAGCTTCCTAAGTCGATATGGCCCTCTGCATGGTTGGTGGATGTTTCCATTCGAGAGGATCATAGGTTGCCTGCAAAAAATGCGAATGAACCACAAATCAGGTTAGTCCCTTATAATACCCGCATGGCTGTTGTCTTACCTGTGAGACAGGGGAACTCGAAAAGACGATGTTGATGACATTCTGTGCAGCCACCAGGGTGAAAGCAATCTTGCAGCATCCCGATGCACCAGAAGTCGTCAAAACAGTCAACAGGATTTTACAGCACTGCACTGGTATGGGAGGGGGGAAGTCACCCAACATTGATGTCTTCTGTGCAATTACTGAGGACAAAGTGGGATTCAGTGTTGGTCATGGGAAAGTCACAAAAGTCGATACCGAGGTAAAGAGGGCCTTGGAGAGGCTGGGCGTTGAATTGCAGGACGGCACCGAAATCAAAACATTCTTGTGTTTCACAGCGGCAGGGAAGCAGTACGCCACAAGGGCGGTAACGCAATCCAATTGCAATATTTTTTGGGAGGAAACCACAGGGAAACTCGTTCCAGGTATCATCAAGTCGATCTTTGCGGTGCAATCGATCAACGGGGAGCGAAACTTCTTCATTGCAGTGAGAAAGAACTTACCAATCCCCTCGAAAACCATTGATCCATTCAATGTTTACACTGATTTCGGAGCGAGCCTGTGGGCTGATGAATACATGTTGGAGCTGAGCATTTTTAGGATGTTAGAGACCATGTACTGTCACGCAATCATCTTCCCCTGGGAAGCCGGAGTGCTCATCATGAAACCACTAAATTGGGTGAGTCAACACCAGATGAACTGAAACTTGTGCTTACACTATTCACACGCATAGATCGTATAGATGGATGGCTCTGAAGTTAGAACTGGGGGGGTCCGGTAAATAATATTGAAGTACTTAGGCGTTATCAATGACATACTGAAAATTTTGATGCATTTTGATCATACTGCTGGGTGGCGGAGATGATCTATGCTTATTGTCAGTGGATCGGCAGAGCAGCAGCATGGTAACACCATACCTCGATTTAATTTTTGGCAGGGCTCATTGATTAGGGATTGCGCATTGCTCGTTGCTATATGATTTTGGATTTACCGTGATAATGAGTATTACTACTAGTGTACATTGTCTATTGTACTACACTGGCATAGTGGCATGGTAGCCACTACATAAGTGGCATAGATGATTGTGGAAGAGAAAGAAGAAAAGGTGGGAAACTAGTAACCATAAATAGTGTCTGGTGATTTTGGAACATGTGACTTTGCCACTCGCAACTTCATTCCACTTCGGGTTTTCCCGGCGGAGTGGCAAACACTACAAAGCTGGCCACTTCGCCAATTTTGTGCCTTTCCTTTTCCCATATCATAATCCTCTTGTAGTACAACTGAGCCGTAATAGTAGTATTAGTATTGTCCAATGTGAACGTCCAATTGAAGGTAGACAAATAGACAAAATCAGATGGACAATAATGAACATTAAAAGCCTAATCTCTGGTAGATGGTATGCCAGCACACAAAAATGATTCCGAGGATGGAACTGACTGATCACAACAGATACTGCCGATTATGCCATGCTCAGGTTTCGATCACAAATCCCTGCACTCATTGCTCTCGTTGCGAGGTACGTCTGGTATTTTTTCTTTCACCGTTGTCACTATTCCTTTATGCCAAGGGTAATCTACAGATGGCATGGCTACGAGTACTTGTTCTCACTCATATGTCGTTACTCGCACGTCGTTTATGCTAACATACGTACTTAGATGCCTCTGATTGTATGCTGATCATAACTCCCTTAACCAGCCAGTTGCTCGCCACAAGCCTATAAAATCAGGGAGTGTCAGTAACTCTCTGAAGTGTTGTCATGTCATCCTACCCCGCTCGTTACCTTCTGTATCGAAGGTACCCTTCTTGATCTTGGTCGTTTTGCCAGCTCCTTGCAGAGGTAGAGCGATCTTTAAGGTCTGGATCCTCCAGACCAGCCAATCGTGTCATCTCAGGCGACTGCCCTCACCAGAGTGGTCTTGTTTCGTTCCCAAAGGATGATGGTCAGGTATCCGACAATGTATGTAAGGTTCTCGCTCACTCCAGCCTTTCCATCGCTTACACCACTGGACGGTAATACAGGCCATGGACATGGATATGAGTGCCCCTCACCAGAGTACTCTTGCATTGTCGCCAAAGGATGATGGTCAGGTATCCAACAATGTGAGATGCTCACTCCAGCCTTTCCATCGCTGACACCGCTGGACGGTAACACAGGCCATGGATACTACTCCAGTTCATAACAGCCCTCGCCCAGTAATCTATATCTATGCGCAAGATTGGCATCAATACATCGGTGATCAAATGGAAGTCAGAGTAACCCAATCCCTCGGTGATGAAATCGAAGTCATTGTAAACAGGGCAGTCACATCAGTGTTGGAGGATCTCAGGGTGACACTAGACTTACATAAAGATGCACACCATCAGGAGGTATGTAGGTAGTAGATGGCAACAATTCATCACTTACCCAGTGACAGACTGTTCTGCTGGCTGCATTGTGCTTCCTGGGAAATATCTGCTGGCGAGGTTTGACAAGCGTAGTCAGACTTGCTATACTGTGTATAATCTATTGCAGCTTTTCCCGACCTGTTGATATTGCGGGTATGTCTATCGTCCACGCTGATAAGTCCTGGCTCATGTACCCAGACCTGAAATCTGACACTATGCTGGGGGCATTGGAAGAAATTAATTAGTCCATTTTTTTCTCGACTATGTGTACAGTATCGCAGCATGTTTGTCACTCCCAAATGAATGTCATTCGGTTATAGTCTACGAGACATGGAACAATATTTGTGCACCCATACTGCCCACCGTAGGTTGGATGTGCGCGATGTTCTACATCAGTACGCGATTTTTTTGGGGCCTCCGAAATGTGGGTTTATAAAATATCTCTAGTGAGGGGGTAGTTAGCATGGCATGAGGCATTGTCAAATAGAGATACCCGCTGTCTGGTACTTGTCAACGTGTGACTCAAAGATACGTTTCTGAGTGAAGTTCTGCAAGCATTCATTGGTGGAGTTGATGCAGAACTAATAAAGGGAGTTGGGCCGGCTCGTCATATTTTTGGGGCCAGGAAGATCAGAGAGACCAATACATGTGTCGAAGTCATTGCAGCAGGGGCGTTGGTTGATGTTCATTCAGCCAGAAGCGAGTAAGAGGGAGCGGAGCCTTGTTCTCAGCTGTGTCCCAATAGTCTGCGGCGTATTTTGGAGAATTGAGTCGGCATTTGAAGCAACATACTTGTAGGGGTTGACAGTGATGCGGGCGGAGAATTTGATGCTGTAGATGGCGTCGGTCATGAAGCGCTTGTGGAGACAGGTGCCGATGACATCATCTGAGATGGAGGATAGGCTGGCGAGGTCAGTGGCGGCATGTTGGGATACAAGGGGTGTCATATACGCTATGAAGGGGTTTGGAAGAGGGGGAGTACCAGTTTGGGTGATGAAGGATACCGCTGCCCGTATGCAGTGAGGCCCTCGATGCCGGATGGGGTGGGTGGAGACGCCGACGATGCTGGGGCAGTGGATGGCAGATGTATGTGGGATAGGGAGCAGGACCCCTTGCGTATCATATACTCGAACTCCCGAGTGTGGCGGGATTGACATTGAGCTCCCATTCAAGGTACTGACACATCTCTCGTCCCATCTGGTTGATCTCCAGGCCGAAACTGGAACATCCCGACGATGGACCACGATTTGTTGGAGTAAGTCTCATGCAGATGACCTTGGAGGTGAGCATGAGGGCCGATGCAGACAAGCGATGTCCTGAAGATCCCCGAGCAGTCGGAAAACAAGCCTTGAGGCGCTGCAAGGGGATGAGGGCAGAAAAGGTCACTGAGGAATGGACTTGGTCCTGTGCAGAGCATACGCTATAAAATGCGACAATTTGACTGTCGAGTTGGATGAGGAAGGGGGGTACTCTGGGCATGCAGAGAGGTGTGTGATGAAATGCATGCATAACTTGGGTGTACAATACCTGAGACACGAATTGAGAAAAATTGGCCGGAAGACAGGGAAGGAGGACTCACCGGAGGCTGGTATGAGACATGGGGATGAGAGGCATTGTGGGGTTGACCTGGATGGCGAAGGACTGGCGGATAGTGGACTGTGTCATGGTCAAGGGAGGTTGGCAGGATACTGGTATGGATGGTGTCGGACATGAAGCACTCATCGAGACACTATGTGCGTGCTGCGAAAAAATGGGCAGACAGATTATACTGAAGTGGTGTATTAGTGTTGTAATCGTGTCATCGAAGTTGAGATTGCATTGCGCACAATGGGCACCAAAAATCGCGCGTTCACATTGCATGCTATCGAGATCACGCATGTGGTCACAAGCTAAATTGTACTGATTTTTTGGGGTTTGCAGTTCCATACAAGTACAGGAGGATATGATGTATGTAGGAATGGGAAGGCACGAAATTGGCGAAGTGTGGCCAGCTTTGTAGTGTTTGCCATTCTGCCAGGAAAATCTGAAGTGGCAGCGAGGTGAACCGCGAGTGGCAAAGTCACGTGTTCTAAATCGCCAGACACTATTTATGGTTATTACAAGTTTCCCACTCATTCTTCTTCCTCTTCCACAACTACTTATGTAGCGGCTACTATACCACTGCACCCCGCCAACCCTCCCTTTTTGTAGGACATGTCGTTGATGTAGTAAGCTAGTAGCTTAGAAATTTAAGTAAGAGAAATTGAGGCTCCGTAGCAACCACAACTGGAATGGACCCCACAGACAATAAGAAATCTTAAACAGCATAATTCTTGGGTCGATCGTATTGGGTACGTTGGCTAGCCACAAAAACGATTCCGGGTATAGAACTAATGTCACCATTCTCCAACTGCAAGAGATATTGCTGGTTTGCACCGTGCTCTGGTTTCCGATCACGCCGTGTCCTTGTCTCACATCTGGTGATTTTTTGTCTTCTGTCTTTGGGTATCAGCTCATTTCTCTTTCCCGTGCCTCGTCAACGCTGGCCTTTGTGGAGCACCTATCAATGTTCGTCCTTTTGTTTGTTCTGTCCTTGCCCTTTTTGATTAGGTGCCCGTCAACCTTTCTCCTTTCTTCCCATTATTTATAGTGATATGATCTATCATCTGCCATCCAATCCAATATTCGACCATGGGTAACATTGTCAGTCGCCACCCTCTCACACGTTTTGACCTCTTTCTGGTGGTCCTTGATGTAAGTGAATTGTCTCTGATCCCTGTCTGGTACTCCAGTACTTATGCGTATGTGTCAGTCATTCTCTAAACTACCCAGACATGTTGTCACCGCTCTTGGATCTCAAGAGGTAACACTCTTCCAACACATTCGTTACCCACTGATGATGGATCCAGACCTTGAAGCAGAAAAGGGTCGAGGACCCTTATGATTTACCACCTACAAAGCGACTCGCAACTGTTGTGCACGAGACCAGCCTCGTATGTTTGATTTCGTATTCTTCCCTGAAAATGAATACTCATGCAGGGCTTGTAACGGCAGAGGGATGAACACCCCTTGATAACACCCACTAAGCTGCTTGTGTCCGCGAGCCTTAAGCGGGAGAAAGACAAAGAACACTTGGTATTCCCTCCTGCAATTCGTGAAGGTCAGGTAAGCTTTTTATATGGGCCTTTTCCATCCTTGCATTGATGAGTTCGAAGCAGACTGCCGAACTCTTGGGGCCACTGCACGTAGACATACATCGCCCCGTCGATGTACTCGTATCTGACTCTGGCATGAGAGGAATCAAATGCAAGAGAGAAGAGGACAGCTTATCTTCCGAATCACCCCCCATCAAGCGCTTGATCCAGGAAGAATGCAAGGTCACTGGATCATCCTTGGTCTCGATATTTGTCCTCCCAAATGAGCTCCTACAGTATACAATATCATTGACCTCCTGGGTGTTGGAGACCTTCGTACCTGTACCCAAGTTTCGTCTATCCTGAAAATTATCTCCGCTCCACATTATCTCAAAGCCCTCGACTTTGCGCCACACGGTGGCCTATGGACCAGTGTCGGCCGAGATAATGTTGAAGCCCTAATGGTCTGGAGACACATGGCTGATTTCATGTGTCCATGGTACCTCTATTGCACCTTTGTTGATCCTGAAGATCGTCACCTACAAGTTCTGGAAGTGTTTTTCCAGGTGCCGCAATGTGCAAATATCCCAGTTGTGTATATTTTGCTCTTTGGTGATAGTGTCCCGGCAAAGACAGTGTCACTCCTCACCACTATCAAGGCATCTGGATGCCTGGAGATATCATTCTCTGCCTGCTCAAACCCGACTATGGCCTCCATCACATCATTCCCAAAGCAGTCAGATGTGATACCAAGTCAGCTCCAATCCTTCTCATCTGATTGCAATATCATCTTTTCCCCCCCTATCATCCCTTTCACCATGTCAACGCTCCTCTCTTCGCCACTCAAGGAGTTGATACTGAAAGATGCGGGTCTTGCCTCAGCCATGTGGAGAAACTTACTTTGAACTTTGAACTTACCCTTCCTGGAGCGCTTCAAGATTGATAGTCAATGCCCTATTCACTCACTGCTTACTTTCTTGCGATGACACCACCGCATTCAGTCTCTTTCGATCCATTCGCATGGTGAAATCAACACGACCCAGCGTTCTCAGCTGTCACAAGTCCATCTTCCCTCGTTGCATGCCCTACGAGGACCCCCAGAGTATTTGATCAACCTTCTAAAGTCCTTCCAGCAAACTGAGTCGATAAGCATGCTTTCGATCAAGTTTATGAAGTTCAAGTCCCCTATCCTTTCAAAGGTGCTGGACTGTGCCCAGTGTCTTCCGTGTGTACGTGACATTGGTGTATTTCTCAGTCGATCCTCCCCTGGGGTCATTTCAACCTCTTCCCTAACACTACCCAAACGTGAGCATCGCACTTGTGGAGTATTATGATTGAGGATATCAGCGGCATTTGATACTGCCACAGATGGAGACCAGGATGTTATTGTGAGTGCCATGCACCACTGTCATGCTCAACTAACCTGCTTCCAGAAATACTGTGCACCATGGATGGTGTCATTCCCGGATGTTACAACACTGACATTGGTGCCAGGATCTGCAACCCACTCAGAAATGGAGATTGCAGATATACGGAATGTGTTTGCAGATGCAGTGAATAGAGATGATCTTACAATCAAAATATCACGGTTTTAAATCAATCAATCAACCTACCTACCTCTCTGTCTGTCTCTCTGTCTGTCTATCTATCTATCTGTCTATCTATCTATCTATTGTCCACCCCACGCGCTCTATTGCCAAATTCCAAATCCATGCCCCCTTCCTCATGCCGACCTAATCTATGACATATGTGCTGTGAGGTGCGTGCGGTGCGGTGCTATTGTGTGTTACGGTGCACTGTTTGCAAACATTACTCAGCCTTGGCTCCTCTCATACATGGCATACCGAACGGGCGCACTACACTCTGACAACGCGCTTGCATTTCTTTTCTCGACCATTACACCTTCCTTTCTCAAATTTGACGCAATATATTTCGTACTGCAGAACCTCTCCGGCAAGAAAGGCTTAGTGCACAATACAGTTCAGTTGAACCAAGAATTCCCGACAAGCCTGATCCAGTGCATTCTGCGAATCACTTTCATTTTCTCTCTGCAAATTCCAACTGGACCATCAGACGACGGCAATTCCCTTCCCATCTTGCTTATACGACAACATTCAATGGCTGCAGGGCCTTACACCTTATGTTCATCCGAAGGGTCTGCTTGCATATTGTGATTGTGACACGTTTTACAATGTATCATAACTGTTCATCAGTGGTCTACTTGCATCCAAACAGTCACTGAGTAGCAAGTGGTGTTAGCGATAGAAAGGTTGGAGTGAGTGAGAACCTCACATTGTCAGATACCTGGCCATCATCCTTTAGCAATGAAACAAGACCACTCTGGTGAGGGTTGGCTGGTTAAGGGGTTATGATAAGCATACAATCAGAGGCGTCTAAGTATGTTAGCATAAACGATGTGCGAGTAACGACGTACGAGCGAGAACAAGTACTCGTAGCCATGCCATCCGTAGATTACCCTTGGCATAAAGAAATAGTGACAACTGTGAAAGAAAAAATACCAGACGTACCTTGCGACGAGAGCAATGAGTGCAGGGATTTGTGATCGAAACCTGAGCATGGCATAATCGGCAGTATCTGTTGCGATCAGTCAGTTCCATCCTCGGAATCATTTTTGTGTGCTGGCATACCATCTACCAGAGATTAGGCTTTTAATGTTCATTATTGTCCATCTGATTTTGTCTATTTGTCTACCTTCAATTGGACGTTC
>JBBPSD010000784.1:0-16233 GCA_038093415.1 Xerocomellus chrysenteron | reverse complement strand
CATCACAGGCTCCTTCCTTCGAGTGTACTCGATGCGGGATATCATTGTCCTCTATGCGTGGACCTGTAAGACGCTCAATTTCCTTCGGGACTCCGATGTCTTTTATTTGCGGTGTCTGGCATACACTGGTGACAGTCTCGGCTAGTGTCTTCGGTGTAGGGTTGGCCGTTGTGCGGGACTGATCAGTGGAGGGGTTGGGAATTGATTCCAGCCCGGTCAGTGACTTGGGCATTACGAAGGGCGATGCCAGGCTGTTGAACTTGTGGACAAAAGGAACGCCTGGATTTCCCGAGATTGACATGTCGCCTGTCGATTGACCAGGTCCGAGGGGCGAACGAATGATGATCGACGAGGGTGGACCATTGTCACGGAAAGGTGACTCTAGCGCATCCAGCGAGGGCAAAACAAATGGACCGCGCTTTGCGGGGTCGACGATATCTGTGATATCAGAAGGGCATGGTCGCCTTGCACTAGACGGTGGTGGGCTTTTCGCAGGAATGTCCCTCTCCACTGCCGGAGGAGATTGCGCAAGAACGGCCGTGCCGCGCGCAAGCGGGGATCCAGTGGAAACAGATGCACGTCGAGAGCGCGAAGGCGTTTTCGCGATGGGGAGTCCCCCAGGTGCTAGGTCACTTCCTGTGCTCGTAGACCTCCTCGACGATGCTGGCGTATGAAATCCCTCCGTGGAGTCGGAGCTCCCAGTGTTCTTGGAGTGTCCCGACGGCTCAAGAAGATCACGAGTACTGGTGCGTCGTAGGCTCGGGGTACTTTGGGAAGCGGTAGAGCAGGGATGCAAAGTTGCATCTGAGTCGTCGAGGGGGGGTTCTTGCAACTCTCTCAAGAGCTTGGCTACGAGATTGGCGTCAAGGTCGGGATAAGGCTGTCTGACGGCTTGCACAGAGTTCGCTGCCTCTGTACGAGTCCTTAAAACAGCTGCACCCCAATCGATGGCGAGCGAAGCTTGACTCTGGAGGCAGAGTGAAGATTGGGGAGAGGGGACGACCAAAATAACTTGGTACTTGCGAAGCTTAAGGGTTGATACCGCGTAAGCGTAATCACGATCACCACTAATAAGGATGATTGTGGCAGGGGTAGGATGGTCGATAGCAAATGCGAGCATATCCACTTAGTAGCGAGTGTCTCAACAACGAGGGAAAGAGTAATATGTTGCATACACACCTAAGATCATCTTGTCTACGACGTCCTTTTTCCCATTGTGGGGACAGTCTATCATAGATACACCGGATGACTGGAGCTCAGAACGGAGGGCCACGGACTTGGACGACTGAGCAGAAATATCGAGATAGGCTCTGAATGTCGTAACAGAGCCGAATAGACGGGCTATACGACTAATGTTATTCACGATATCGTAGCCTAGGCCACACGAATTGGAGGGAGGGCTGCAATTTTCTGAGATGGTAAGCTGGTGAGCCGCGTTCATCGAATTCATGGTGGACACTGACCATAGTCCCAGAAGATGGCGACGTTGTGGTGATCTGACATGAAACGAGGAATGGATATGAGGACAGGGTAGGGTGACAGTGAACGAGAGGGGCTTTATACTCGGTGACCAGTACCATTACGTGGAATGTACACGCGGAGGAGGTGCTCTTCCGCTCAGGTAAGTACTCTTACGTGCCATCCTGTGCGGCAACAGCATGTGGCGCAGCAGTTTTGGAATGGCACGTGAACGCCCAAGTGAAGTACAGCCTTCTTGTGAAGGAAACATGTACAGAAGTAACTTCTGTAACACAGTATGTAACGTTACCGGCCCTTTTGAGAGCTGTAATTGCTGGACAACTAGCAAAAAAGGAGATTCAGGGTCCGAGTCGCTGCTAAGCTGAAACCTTCAACCTGTGCACAGATCCATTGCAGAGTGCTCGTATTGTTGATGAACTCCTCGTCGAGGAAACCAGTACACGAGGAAAATGCCAGATTCCCGTGGCGAGTTGTTGGCGAAATCGTGGTTGCGGGCTAGTAAGACGATCGAATTTATCAGAGGAACGGCGCCGTTCCCTGTCGCATGTCTACATTACATCGCATAACATTTGCAAAGGATACTATCAACGCTGTGACAGTCAACTCCCTTATAACACATACCTTGCATAACCCATAACCCACAGCATTTCCGATCTCCCGAGTTGCATCGGGTCACCATTTGACCTCCATGGGAACCCATACTCCCTCATAACACATAAGCTGGGTGGGCGACCAACGGTCGTGCGCATGCAGTTGAAAAGCGCGTCTGCCGTCTGCTTGCACTTCGCGAGAGAGAACGTCGTCGCTGGTGGCAAGCCTACTGCCGCTAAGCATGACGGACTCTGTCTTGCACAGTGAAAGTCGATATAAGGCCCTTGGGATCGGTCGTGACTGGGAATGATGGAGACTTGACATGGGCATTGTGCATCATCGCGTCAAGAAAGTCGGTCAAAATAGGCACGTTAAAAAATCCAAAGAAATGAGTTCAAATGACGACTTTATTGCAAGTCCGCGAACGGGTTTGGGAAGAGCCACATTGTTACAACCACACTATCGTACACCTACTTCGACTTCATGTATCGCCAACTCGAAAAAAAAAATAGGAAATAAAAAGAAAGAGAAAGGCATGAGGTGAACAAAACATACAGGGATTCATGATCAGCATAGGTCGCATACAAAGCCAAAAAAAAATAAAAATGAGAGAGCGAGAGAAACGTCCATAATGCATAATGGCAAACGGCGGAAGACAAGCCCAAAGCCCAGGGTGTCACCGCGAGCCCCCTGCGACAGCGACGTACGCCAACCACCGTTGGGTACTCAACACATACCACCCCAGCGCAGCAGGCACCCCGAGCGTGACCATCGCCAACAAGATCGCCTGCCGTCACCAAATGAAATACCGTGCGTCAACGGAGCCCACACGAGACGAGCCTCGACACGTACCGTCGCCACGAGCCCGATCGTATCCGCGAGCCGACCGAGCGTTGCCTCGTGCAGCGACAGCAAAAAATTGTCGTACGTGGTGACGAGCCGCAGACGGAGGTCGCGCATCGCAATCGTGCCCTCTGATGGGGTCGGTTCTGCGAGGCGGTCGCGAATGAATGCACGTTCAAGGAACGGCGTGCGGACGTACCAAAGAGCTTGAGGACCCCTTCGGTCTCTGTGAGCACTCTGAGCGCGAGTGGGGATATATACTCTGGATGGACCGTATCGAACTTGGCTCGACGACACGCGTCGATCGGCTGTTGGCGCCAAAAGTCCAACGTGAAAAACTGGGTCCGAGTGAAAACAAACTCACCGCACAACCCCGGAGCCCCCACTTGGCCTTGACCCGGGAGAGCGCGAGACGACCCGATCGGTCAAGCGGAAAGTCGCCCACGAGCGCGCTGTGACGCATCACGAACTCGGTTTCGTCGCAGCCTGGGTGCCATCCGAGGTAGAGGTGCACGCGGACGTGTCTGTTCGGCGTGTACGTCGTGCACGAGGACAGTGGGTACGGGTACGGCACGCAAAACGCGAACGCGAACGCACCTCGGAGGCGGACTCGGCGGCAGCTTCTTGATGATCTTCCACATCCCATTCAAGTGCTCTTGCGGCGTAGGGCAGAACAGCGCCGCAATTCCATCGAAAGGCATCTTCGATTCAGGTGATGGCGGTCGAGGCGGTCGAGGTCTCAGGTCACGGTGCTGGGGCTTGGTTTCTTGTTCTTGTTTTTTCTTGACAGCACGATGCCTGGCCCTCGACTTGCTTACCGCAATCAACGAAGGTGAGCGTTCAAGTTCGTCGAGACATCCAGGCTGATCCTTGGTCCTTATGGACAGTTATGGGCCCATGTGTAATATGTATCCCGGTCTGAGAACAAGAGCATTACGCACGTCGATCGTTGTATTCGAAAAGAACAAAGTGCCCATGGGAGCCTTGTATTTCACGTGTTACGTATGACAAGGAAGTCGTTTGTCACGCCTCCCTTCAGTCACGTTTCGTTGGCGCCCTTCCAGGCTTGGCACGACACACATGATAGTGATAGATTTAAACAAAGAAAATATAAATTATATAAATGCAAGACACTCTTCTAACACAGACAGCAATTTACTTCCAAACGGTCCAGTCCGAATGACAGATGCAAGCGATCGTGATATGCACGGTGCACAAGTAATCCACCAGGTCGACTATCCAAAAAAAACAACCCCGTTATTTAAGTAAATAACCAAAACAAGGAACGAAAGCGATATACGAGCATATACCGTATATGATGGGATAAATGGGTGAGGGTTGTGAACTAGGCAGTTGTACCTGTGTGAACCATAAGGTTAGCGGGATGGAGAGGTGTCAGCGTATGAGCTTGTCGTTATACCGATCGCGGATACAGGGTATCAGGAGCGAGTTACGGAGGGGATGCCGGGACGGATCCAAAGAGTGTAAAGAGTGAGGGGGGGTGACTACAGGCCCACATCGTGCTTAAAGGTTGACGAGGAACCCTGCGAGGAGGCTCAGGAGGGGCACGAGGGCAAGCGATGTCGAGAGGACGATGCTTGGCGAAGCGCCGCTGCCAAGACCGCTCGGTGAACTCGGTGAACTCGATCCCGACGGAAGGGGAACGCCAGCGGTTGAGCTGCTCAGTCCGCTAGCGAGTTGGGCAAAGCCGACGGCTGGGGGGTTCGCTTGGAAGACGGTGTAGACGTTCTTAAGGAAGGTGTCACCGACAATCCAGGATGGGACACCTTGAGCGTTTCCGATGGTGGTCCCAATGTCGAAAATACCACCAGCACACATCTGGTTTTTGCCGGATCCGCTGATAATGCCGAGGTTCAAGTCAGCAGAGGAGATGGGCCAGGTAGTACCGCCGAAAGAGATGGTGGCGGAAACGGAGGTGGTGCATGCTTAGAAAGTTGTGAGTGATATGAAGCACTGCAAAGAACTGCAAAGACGTACGGAATGAGTACATGCCGACGTATTGACCAGTCAATGCGACAGAACCAGGGACGTTCGACCAGAATTCCTTTGTGATGTCAGAGGGTGCGCCAATAAGGGTGGTGCCGGTGTCGATGGCGGCAAGACCTTCGCTGCTTGAAATGGAGATGGACTTGCCCTGGACGGTCACGGCTAAAGAAGAGGAAGGTGATTAGAGGAATAGGACGGATGGAAGGGCTCACTTTGGACCTGCTGTAGCCAATAGGAAGGTGTAGAACCACTTGGCATGTCAATAAACTCGATATTTCCGGAGTACAAACTGGTGTTGGTGCCTCCTAGGGTGAACATCCCGCCCGGGGCAGTATTCATTACGGATTGGTCAATATAGCGCTCGAGGTAAAAACTAAAGACGGGGGAAGACAACATGTTCTCGTTCAACAGGGACTGCCAGAAGGGCGTTGCCTGGAGGGTAGAGAGTGTGTCGAAGCCAAGACCCATGATGCCCGATAAGCCATCACTGAGCAGGGAAGTTGAGGTGACTGAGACGGAAACTGGAGATGGTGGTGAATAGCGGCTGCTGGAATGAGGGGAAAGCGACGCACGAAGTTCTTGACCCGAGATGGTAAAGCCCGAGAAGGTAACGGTGTCCTGGGAGGCATAACCGCCCACGTCACCGGAGCCATAGGATATTTGGAGTGGAGTGGAACCGTTCTTGTACGAAGATGATTTTGAGGAGTCGAAGAGTGGCACGCCGGAGGTGCAGGTGGTACATTGAGTGGTAGCGACCCATAGATCGGAAGAACCTGGAGAAGGATGAGGGACAATGGAGGACAATGCGAAACGAAAGCTTGCCGGTATCGAGAATGAGGTTGAATTCCTGAGCGCTGTCAACGAGTTGGCGGGGGGAGTGAGTGACGTAAAAAAGGGACGCACGGTGTTCCGATGCCAACGACAGCGGAATAGCTGGAATCGTTTAGCTGCGAGATGTGAGTGTGGTGCGAGAAGGATGCGGAAGAGACGCACCTCGTCCGTGAGAGAGGCCGATGTGGTAGATCGTTTCTGGTTAACAGACCTGAATCCGTACTTTAGCCGGATGGAGTCCATGATCTGGGGCAAGTTGGCCACGGGTATGTTGGCGCGTCGGACGATGGGTATGTGGATGGGCTCGCCATGGGGCTGGGGCGCTGCCAGAGCGCATGGAAGGAACGCGAGCGCAAGGAAGGAAAGCATTGTCAAGTGGGGCAATGCAAAGTGTTGTTTATAGCCTGTCCGACATCAAGGACAATGCAGGGCTGTAAACCCGTGTCGTTTCCGCCCAGGCACGGTGTTGTGGGTCCGGCCCGGAACTCTCACACGGGGTCCTGTCTTGTGCCTCTCTCAGCATTAATGAAGCGATTCCAAGAAAACGCAAGGCAAAACACGACGTGCGTCCTATGTATGGCTTGTTCTCCAGGTGCAGCGATTCATGCACATGAACAGCGAGATCGTCAAGAGAAAAGATCCCACTGTGAGTCCGCTTCGCTCGTTCTTGGCATCATTCCATATCGCAGACGCGCCACCAACAGGTACGTCTACTCGTGCTCGTATATCGACGCTCGTCCAGAACGCGCGGTCCATACAAAATGTCGTTACACTCTTGGTACCAAGCATACTCCCCGACTGTCTCGCCCCCCACAGCCCCCCACAGCCCACCCGCATATCGCTCCCAAACGAGTCAAATACCCCGCTCCCATTCACCGCCTCCACGTTAAGCCAAGCCTGCCCAACCCATACACCAGGCGACCAGTCAAGAATGTACTCCGTCCTCGGCACGTTACCAAGGTCTCGTCAGCAGCGAGGAGAAAAAGAGACGCATCGAAGCCCGATTAGCCCGTATGCACTTTTTTCTCCCTCTGAATACCCTCTGAGACACCACCCCTTGTAGCAGAACGTGCTTCCGACAAGGACCCATCGCTATACTTGCTTTCCCTGCAACAAATGGAAAACGATCCGATACCGTCCTACATGGCAGACGTCTTCGACAAGCCAGACGATTGGGTAGAGACTCCTCAGCCTGCATCCGAATCTATCTTGCTCCTTCCACACGAAAGACAACGCGCGCGGGTATACGCCACACTTCTCCACTATGAGGCCTACTCAACCCGACACAGTGTCTGACAGAACACGGCAGGGAACTAAGCCGCGTCTGCATCATCGACTACGAGTCGCATCGACACCGCACTCGTGTACCACCACCCCCACGGTCGACTACTCAACCCGGGCTCGCATGGCTCACCAAGAAATGGTGACAGCGTAAGATCCAGACACGCACGTTTGTGTTGATTTCCTTCGACTCAAAGTCCAACGCGGGGCCGGATTCGGCGAGTTCAAGACCGACGAAAGCATCTTTGACCGTATGAAGAGGGTGTGCGGGAGGGGTGGGCAGGGGACTGTGAGAACCGCCGTCGTTGACCATGGCCATCCAGGCGTCATGCACGGGGCCAAGGCAACGACCGCCATCGGGTGCGGGAGGTGCTAGAGGGCCTCATCCAAGCGATCCCGGCGCACGAATTCATGTTTGGGCGGTTTACAGGCATTGCGGACGCCATGGGCTGTGAGTGTGCGTAGCTCGTGGGTGGGTAGGGATTGATCGATTTTGCTTGGACAGGGTTGACGCCGAAAGCGACGGCGGATGCGCCGGTCCCTCCGGCAGAGGTGTCCCCAGAAGCGCTCGCGACTGTACAAGTCACATTAGATGCTCAACTCGTCACCTTCTACGCGTCCCTCCCGACCCGCATTGCCGTGGTGATCTTTACCGGCCACTCGGATCCGCGCCGGATGGCATCGCTCAACGCACGCAAGGCCGCGTTCGAGTCGGCGATCAAGAGCGGGAAGAAGGCGAGGAGATGGATCGATCCGAGTGGTGGACTGCGAGCGATGGGAGGGCGTTGGAGGAGGAGGTCGAGATGACCAAGCGCGGGTTGTTGGTTTTAGGGATCGAGTAGACCTGTGTACGGATGGTCATCGCCGTGTTCAAACGACACACCTCCACCCTTCGAGGACGATAGAGATGGAAAAGCTTATCATCCGTACATTGCTGTCCGACGCCCGCCTTTTTCAGCCCTTTCAAACACGTTCAGATCGTGTCGACACGCTCATCGTTCGGAATGGCGGACATCAATACAAGACGTGGCCTCTCTGGGATGAATTCTCCAAATCTCATTCACCCCCTCCTGGACCGCCAGGTTATGCAAATGGGTGCATACTAGCGTATGTAGAGGACGACGTCGCGCCTCGTGCCACCCCCCTCAGATGAAGAGATCTGTGCGCTCTTGGTCCCGCCGGCATCAACGGGGTCGATCCCTACATGTCGTAGCCTACTACACGAAAACAAAACCGCCGAAGACAAGGCGTTCGCATGGGTAAAATAAATAATTGAGTCAGCATTCATAAATACCACCCGTCCTCGCCCACTTCCTGCGCAACAAGCCCTGATTCAAACCTGACCCGTACCATCTCTCATCTCGAGCCGAATCCCCTGCGAGTCATCCACTTCACCCTCCGCCACCTGACCCTCCTCCTGCCCCGGAGCGGCATCCGCGAATTGAATCGCAGACACGGCCACATTTCCACTGGAAATGGGTTGCGACAACACACCGAATCCGGTGTCAATTCCCTGCCAACGAGCACGGAGGTCGCGGTCATACAGCTCTCGCACGCTGATGATGAATCGAGGCATCATGGTGCACAGAGCTATATAATAAAGCAAGGCCAAGATAAGCTCTGAAGTACTGCTTGTTGTAATGATATTTTGGACCCAAGCTTCAGTGATACCGAAAAACATCATCCTAGAAGTCCATAGTGATTAATTAATTTTTTGGCAGGTTGTTGAGATAGCATGGATGGGGGAATGTGATGGTAATGAACTGAACTGAAAGAAAGGGGAGAGGGAGACATACACAAGGAAATAAACAATTCCATCTTTCATGAATAGTTGCATGTAGTGGTTAGGCTGCCACTGCTTGGTTGCTTTGTACATCATAACTGACTCCCTCAAGGTTGAGACGGCAGCAAGAACCAAAAGCATAACACTGAGAACAAGTCGGAGAGCTACCACACCCAACAATAGATTGGATGAGGCATTGCTGAGTGTACTACTGCAGAATGAGAAATCAATAACTTGGACAACTGTGACTGGAGAAAAGGTTGATGGGAGACAAGGGGCCACCATGACACATGAGATTCCACTTTAGCTTGCAGTTTAGTTGGAGACATACCTGAGAAGTAGGTATTGGGATTGTGGTATATGCCTTGAAAAACAAAGGAAAGAATAACCTGTGGTATATAAACAAACAAGAGGCTATAAAGGATCCCTTTGGATCGATTCCACATTGCATACACCCGCATGATCATGACACCTGTAATTGAAAGGCATGGTTAGAGGAAATAAAACCAGGGGGTATAATAACACACAATCAGCAACATTGAGGAATATAGGAAACAGCCAATCAGCCACCAGAGAGACTGCAGTACCTTCAGAATATGCATGCTTCATATTAATTGTAGAGAGAAATAAATCAGTGTGCTTACACCTATGAACTGTTATTAATACAGCTGAAACCCAGAATTTAGATGCATACATCTACCAAAAGACAATCATTAATAACAGACAATGTGCAATGCAGGAAAACCCACTTTTACTGGACCAGGTATAAAGGTACTACCAGCTGAAAATGTATCTGATCAGAACAATTAAATTTTGAATTTAACTCTGCACATACCAAGGCCACCAAAACTTGAGAACATAGTATTTGTCATTAGTCGTATAAGTTGACATGCATTTCAGCAATAATAAACCTACATAGCCCAAGAAAGACCAAGATAGCGGACCTACAGAACTATCAATTCAAAATACATACAATGGAGTGACCCCCAAGCCTTTATACACACCAGAACAAACATTGTGGAGACCCAGGTCCAGGTCCTATGCTGTGAGACTGTAAAGGACTTAATCCTTGCTTCATAATTGTTGCTTCCTCACCCAAACATAGTCTATCTGTAAGCATTGTCAACAAAAAAATGGAATGCAGAGAACAAAATAAGATAATAATATACCTCTCTTGGAAACATGAGGACTGCCAGCAAAGTGGTAGGATTCTGATTTCAGTTTAAGAACATGCATGAATATCCTGCTCACCATAATCATATATGACAGCAGTGACAATCATGACTGTGCTAGTCAATAAGGTCAATCATTGATTAGAGGTGTGAACGACCATACGGGATACATAGTCATTCGTATGGATAAGCTCCAGAGTTGACTGTAGGTCGAAAGACATGATAGGTATGATGGCAGGCTGAGGGAGAACAGCAGGGTCGAGGACTCGGAGAGAATAGTTGCAGGTGGTTCGGCCTTGTGGGTCCTTTTGTTGTGGTTGCTCTATCCGATGTTTTAAGTGTCTGTTTCAAGAAGCATTTAGAGCAGAGATTTATGTAGTATAATCCTCTGACATTTGAATTACATTATATGAGATGGAGACGTAATGTGGCAGAACTTGAAGGCAATGCGAGTACAGTGAGCAGTGAGCACAGGACAAAACTTTGTGGTCCAAAGACGGTTTTCACATAGGATCATGATCATATCACGTTCCTGTCGTAAGCGTCGCAAGGAAGAGTCTTGAAGCTACGCCGACTTTCATCTTTCTCCCAGTCGATTATTTCAAGGCCCTACTGCGGACTCGGATCAAAAAGGCCAGATAGTTGTCGATGTTCATATGAACATCGTCGCTGATCGATTATCAGCACTCCCCACGTCTGCACTCCGAATGTGATGACCTGAATCCAAAGATCGAGGGACTGATTCATCCTGTAATTCCTCCCTCGAGCGAGCCACATCAAGTTGGGGTAATGGCATGGTAACCAAAAATTGATCGATGATGAAAATCAGCAGTGCCCTGCCATCAATGACACAGAACTCACCCTCATCGATTATCGATCATCCACGGCTACCCCACATCAGTGGCAGAGCTGCGGAAGTGACGAGAAGGACCGCCCGGGTCATTGCTTCTATCAGTGATCTGAACCATGATCATCGAGGAGCATATTTTGGCGTTGAGCGGGCAAACATTTTCTGAGTTGAACCTGTGGACGGTCATGCACCTCCGGGTTAAGCCCGAGGGTCGGATACATGGTGGAACTAAGGTAGCCCGAGTTAGGAAGCTGACGAGATTGATTCAAGGGTCATCGTAGTACGCCATCAAAACTTGTGAGCAAGGCCACCCACATTCGCGTCCCGAATAAAGGTATACACAGCTCGTGTATGCCGTTCGTCCATGTCACGGTGACTGAAGTAGTACCCAGGCCATCAACTGAGAAGATGGCGAAAATACGTACCCATGCTGTTCAGCAATATCAACCCATCACATCATGCCAGTTGACTTTCGTAAGGTAGCCAAATTATGATTGGCGTGATCTTCTGGAAAGAGTGCCCGGAGGGGCTGTCCCAAGACGATGTGGATAGAGGATTCCAGCCACTGTGCCAGGACCTCTGTCACCGCCGAAGGCCCACAGCACCAGCGGAACAATTCCCCTAGTACAACGTCATCGTCAACTTGCAGGAAACTGGCACAGATTAGGCCTGCATTACAGTCCACGGCCAAGAACCCAGCACGGGTTCCATACTGTCCTATTCTCTATCGACAGAGACCAGGTGGGGCCACTACAATTTTCTAGTTCCTATACAGGATCTGCCAACCGGCTCCTTTGAACATCACTCAACGTTGGGAGCCGTAATTTTGGACGGCTGATGACGGTGTCACAAAGCCACTCACGATTCGACTTCTTAGCGGATTTAGCCATTCTGAATCTGAGTCCCTATCTCGATCGTCAACATTGATGGCCCTTCGAGATTCGATTGTCGTCTGCACTTGGCACTTACTTCACGATGCGCAGGTGTATTTGGATTCTTGGTGTTGGCATACATGGCCAGTCCGTCGTACTGATCGTGGACGAGGGAGGCATCGGCGTCAGAGTGGTCAAGTCGGGATCCAAGTTGGAATTTCGTGACACAATCACCTGCTCGGCCCGAGGACTAGTATTTGTGCAGGAAACGTGGTCGGTGAGTTAGTAACTCAGGAGTTGCCTCGGTTCCCACACGTTTTTCTGGCTGACCGATGTAACGTGAGCTCAGAATCCCGTTGGATGCCTGATAATGATTTCATTGCATCTATGGAGTCAAGTTCCCGATCATGGAGCCCCGCGGAAACTCTTTTAATTACCGGTGCACCGTTTGCGAGAATCTCTGATAATCCGTTTGGGGTATTCTTCCGGAACCTTGAGATGCCCCTGGCGGCCAGTACTCGGTCGCAATTTTTCTCCATCACACTGCTCAAAGTCTCTTTCTCAAGCAAAGCAAGACACGACCACTAATGACGTTCTGTGAGGATGCTTTAATGCATGCGAACAAGGTATAGCATTTGTTCACCGCGTCGCTCGCCATGCTAGTTGCACATGTCAGGCGATCTGACCTCTCTTCCCTGGGGGCATGATCAGGAGGAACGCGCGGTACTTCACGGAGTGGGTCGTTACGCGGAGGCAATAGACGGATAAAACACTATGTTGTTGACGCTCGAGCGTCAATGCGTCAACAACGGATGGGGAAATTCGAAGGGTCACTGGCATCAAGTAAACCATCCGGGATATGACGCGTGTGCACAGCAACACGTCAAGCGGTCGTCTTTGTGACAAGGCCAAACAATCAGCCGTCGTTGAAGCCCTCCCGATTTTCAGGGAGTCTGTTTCCTCGATGACGACACAGCTTGTCCCCCCTATCGAGCAAGCATTGAAAGAGCGCTGTCGATATGTAATGCTCTCGTACAGGCGGGAAGAAAATGAAGCCCTGTTCGAGATGGTGGAGGACATGCCAATATACGACCTCGAAATTACGAAGGTTCTGTTCACCCATACACGACGCCGGATTCAATAGGGCATGGAGTGATACATGTTGCATCCACAAGAACGACCACATAGCATTGCAGGAGTCGTTGGTCGCCATGTTCACATGGTATCCCGACTCATCGCTGACGATCGTCTTTCGTCCAGACGTGGGGAAGTGTGCAAAACCTGGTGATCTCCAAAGG
The DNA here is from genome assembly GCA_038093415.1 of Xerocomellus chrysenteron. Lineage (NCBI taxonomy): Eukaryota > Fungi > Basidiomycota > Agaricomycetes > Boletales > Boletaceae > Xerocomellus > Xerocomellus chrysenteron. The sequence continues at coordinate 3,226 of JBBPSD010000784.1, read as the reverse complement.
AGTATTGGGAACACTAGAGCATGGACGTTCCAAGAGTACCTTGCATCTAAAGCCATCCAGTTCTACACAGAGGACTGAACCCCATACCCGGACCCGGACCGTGACGGAGAGGGATCGACGCGTGAAACTACCCTTGAAGAAGCCGTGTACTCGCTGTTGCCAGTGGGGATATTTTCTGTCCCGTTCACGGTAATAACAAGCTGACTCAACACCGACACCGCCTCCCTCGGCTCTAACTTCCACTTGGCATCCGTCCCCTTGTGACTTGTCGACAGTCTCCGTATTATTCAGCCGCCTCAACAACTCCTCGCCCTCACTCACCGTAAATACACCCCGCGTCTCTTACCCACCCATCCCATCATGCCAATCCACGTCATCGTCACTACCCCATCCCCAGCCACTTCACCCACCCGGACCGGCCATCCCAGCAAGCCCGTTCTTGGGGACTTCCAGGTGTATAATCGCACCCGCCGCCGTCGACCGCGAGATACTGTTCGGAAGGACGAGGGGCGAGTTGGCACCAGGGATGATCCGCAATCCGCAATCCGTATCGCTCCACCAGCTTGTCAAAGATGTGGTTCTGCGCTTCTGCGGCTTGACGACGCGCCGACTGGCGATCCAGAGTGGACCGCCCGCCCGGTCCAGAAATACCACACGATCAAGGCGTCGCGTTCTTCGACAAACGAACCCACGTGCGTTCGGTGACCTGAGCAGTGGTCAGTCCAACACAAACGGGATCGGGATCGGGATCGGTAGTATGGGTGGACGTACGTAGTTAAGAATCTCGATACAGGACGTAAAGTTTACATTCGCCATCATATCGATCCACGTGGTGAGCGTCTTAGTCCCTAGTCTTGATAAAACACCCGTGTTCCGCAACGGGAACAGCCACGGCGAGCTTGACGAGGACACCATCGACAGGTAATTCCCTCAACGACCGCACTTCGTTCCGTGGGTCGTCAGCAAAGCATTTGAGCAAAGCGAGGGTTTGCTGCTGTGGCTCGAATGGCGCGCCCCGCGGATCCAGACGACACCTTCAGAGTCGAGCAGTAAGAATCATTTCGATGAGTGCTTATACCGCTGGAGTAGGCGCACCATGTCGACGACGGGAACCATGGAGAGATCTGTCTGAGCGGTATGCTCCGTGTTGGCGTGCAGACACGGAGGAATGACGTAACAAATCCTGTGCGGTTTGGGTGACGACATCTTCCCAGTGGGGCGACGCCTCGCCGTCGATCGTCAGCGTCTAGATCCGGGTGAACTTCTCGTCGTGCACTTCGAGGTGACATCCTCACCTGCATCAGGAAAACAGAGTGTTGCTTATTCATGCTTACTTCATGCTTTCTTTGCTACCCTAAGGGGGATTCCGAAAAAGCAAAAAAAAAGATGTATGGGTTCTCCAGGTGCCGCGATTCATGCACATGAACAGCGAGATCGTCAAGAGAAAAGATCCCATTGTGAGTCCGCTTCGCTCGTCTTGGCATCATTCCATATCGCAGACGCGCCACCAACTGGGTCAAGATCGAGGTACGTCGTAACGTCTACCCTATTCTTCGTGCTCGTATATCGACGCTCGTCCAGAACGCGCGGTCCATACAAAAATTCGTTACACTCTTGGTACCAGGCATACTCCCCCGACTGTCTCGTCCTCCCCCACAGCCCACCTCAGCCACAGCCAACACGTATATCGTTCCCAAACGGGTCGAAGACACCACCCCCGTTCATCGCCTCCACGTTTAGCCAAGCCTGCCCAACCCGCGCACCAGGCGACCAATCAAAAATGTACTCCGTCCTCGGCACATTACCAAGATCTCGTCAGTAGCGAGGAGAAAAAGAGACGCATCGAAACCCGATTAGCCCGTATGCGCTTTTTTCTCCTCTGGATACCCTCTGACACCGCCCTTGTAGCAGAACGTGCTTCCGACAAGGACCCGTCGCTATAGTTGCTTTCCCTGCAACAAATGGAAAACGATCCGATACCGTCCTACATGGCAGACGTCTTTGACAAGCCAGACGGTTAGGTGGAGACTCCTCAGCCTGTATCCGACTCTATCCTCCTCCTTCCACACTGAAGACAACGCTCGCGGGTATACGCCGTCGACTGCGAGATGGTGCGCCATCACTTCTCCACTATGAGGCCTACTCAACCCGGGCTCGCATGCCTCACCAAGAAATGGTGCCAGCGTAAGATCCAGACACGCACGTTTGTGTTGATTTGCTTTGGCTCAAAGTCCAACGCGGGGCCGGATTCGGCGAGTTCAAGACCGACGAAAGCTTCTTTGAGCGTATTGCAAGCGCGTGCGGTAGGGGTGGCCAGGGGACTGTGAGAACCGCCGCTGTGGACCATGGTAATCCAGGCGTAATGCACGGCGCCAAGGTAACGACCGCCATCGGTGCGAGAGCGATAGCGAGGGACTTAGCAGACGGCCTCATCTGAGCGGTACCCGCGCACAAATTCTTGTTTGGGCGGTTTACAGGCATTGTGGAGTGTCCGTCGCTCGCGTGTGAGTAGGGGGGGGATTGATCGTTTTTGCTCGGACAGGGTTGACGCCGAAAGTGACGGCGGATGCACCGGTCGTGGTGGCCCCTCCGACAGAGGCGTCCCAAAAACACTCGCGACTGCACCAGCTACGTTGGACGCGCAACTCGTTACCCTCTATGCGTCGCTCCCGGCCCGCACCGCCGTGGTGATCTTTACCGGCCACTCGGATCTGCGCCGGATGGCATCGCTCAACGCGCACAAGGTCGCGTTCGAGTCGGAGATCAAGAGCGGGAAGAAGGCGAAGAAGTTCGAGCGATCCGAGTGGTGGACCGCGAGCGATGGCGTTGGAGGAGGAGGTCGAAAAGGCCAAGCGCGGGTAGTTGTTTTTGGGGATCAAGTAGACCTAGGCGTACAAATTGTCTATTACTGTCCTCGGACCAGTGGGATGTCGATCGATACGTTGGCGCGGGCGAAGCACCGAAGCACGTTGGTCCGACTAGCCCACTCTCACACTCGGACTGCCTGCCCAGATCACGATATTCGACCGACCGGAAACGTCTCCACCCTTCAGGACGTGGAGATGGAAAATATTGTCATCCGCACATTGCATTGAAACGCCTGCCTCTTTCAACCCTTGCCAACACGCTGGACCGGGGACACCGGGACAGGCTGCCCCCACTCTGTGGGGAGCTCCCGTCGTCACGACGCGGATGGAAGGAGGCAAGGACGATGCGTGATGATGAC